>NTHP01000333.1:231183-241699 GCA_003416845.1 Oplegnathus fasciatus
GTGTGTGTCTGGGTTGTCAATTCCCTGAAATAGATTTTTTTAAAATAATTGGCTATGACATTGCAGACAGCCACTGACACTTACTGACGAGAAGTTTCTAATTACTCAGAAAATCTGCAGTGCATACTGAATTAAATTAGAATTAATTGAATGAAATCATCATCCTGAAGTGCGTGTGTTTGTGTGTGCAAGTATATATGCTAATTTTGTGCAATTTGATCCTCTGTGTACAAGACAGCACTCTGGTTCCATTACAGCAGAGAGAGTGCAAAATGGGAAATGCTTTGAGCCAATACCAAAATACCAGTTGCTAATTTTGTACACACACAGACTTTAATAACAAAAATTCTTATTCCTAAAATACAGTCATTTTGTGTAAAGAATCAGGTACCTGTAGTTAGTTTAACGTTTGGTATTAATCAGCTGGACTGACTTAACAGTACAGCATGTCCATTTGCATCAATGGTCAAAGTTTGAGAACAGGCGAAGACCAAAAACCACATTCTACACAGGTATTCATGTTTGATTATATGGGTCCAAACATTACCGGCCAGTATGGCAAGTGACCCTCATTTATTCACAACCATGTCTGTCTCTGTCCCTCTAGGTGGGAGATATAGTCTACATGGTAAAGGCCACAGCAGAATTACCTCTTCCTTCCCCTCTCACTGCCAGGCCCAGTTCTAACATAGTCTCCATCCCCAACAACTCTGGTAGGAAGTCTGACATCCAGATGCTGCTCATAAAGCATTTTTAGGCATCATAGCATAATCCGAGTGAAATTAAATGTGATTTACTGTAGCTGTTTTTCCATTAACCAAATATTCTGAACATCATTTAATCATTAAACATTTGAATGCAAATATGTTTTCTGAAATTGGTCTTGTTTCAAAGCCAAAAAATTAAATTCTTGTGTGACATACTTTTGAGTATTATTTTCCTCAGTTTACATGTTTACTGTGATGTTCTTATCATGTTTGGTGGTAGCATGATTTTCCAAGTTGAAGAAGCACCAGTAATAATATATGCTCCTATCTATATCGCCTAAATATGATGTCATGTATTTATTGTGAAAAGCGAATCAAATACTATCAAAACTGGTGCTTTTCTCCACCAATAGACCCAGCTGTGTGTGTATCAGTGCTGAGACTACGCTGCAAGGTGGGGCAGGTGTGCGAGGAGGTGGTGCGTGTGCCGCTGATCAATATGGCCTGGGAGCAAGCTCTGGCCATCTGGGGTCAGCATAGCATGAGTGCCGACGAACACAGGAGGCGGATGCTGACACACACTTTGCATAGCAGCACCGTGCGGGCAACCACAGCTGCTCGCAAGCTCCTCAAACGACAGGTACGCTGACATACACACTCTGTAAAGCAGATCTTTGGATGTACAGGCAGGCAGGGGGAATCCACATCAGAATTGTGAGATGTTTTACCTGGTGTCCATATTTTACTTGTTCCTCTTCTTCTCTTGTCTCCCGTTAGGCCCAACTGTTGACAGGTGTTAACCACAGTAAAGGAGTAGAATACAGTGTGGAGGTTTCTTTGCCACAATACTTTGCTTTACCCAGTGCTGTTACAATACCTATAAAAGAAGACACCAACATACCATTGGAGAATCCTGCAGGTACACACACATACTCACACATAAATACTTGAATTCCAGCATAACTAGGTCATACTTTATTTCTTCATTGCACAGGAGGAGAAATTACCTTGTTTAACATTGATGAAGCAGCATTGACTGGCTGCAACTTCTAATTCAGTGTCATATTGCCCTTTTTCACCAAATAGTTCAGGACCAAAGGAAACTAGCTAGGAAATAAAAGTCCCTCCTGCGCACTCCTGTTTGTGTTTCCATGGCAACTGAAGAACCATGAAGATCAGGCAGATTAGACAAATGACCAATTTTAAAACGATGGCGGTGTTTAGGAGCAATTTTAACACACAAGGAAACGAAAACCGAGAGTGTTGCCTGAATGATGTGTGAGTAGATGTAATGAATGAATGAAAAGAAGAGACTGAAAACTCCCGAAACACCTGTCTCGCAATGAAACATTCAACAAATCAAGTTTTATTTCTCTTGTTCACTGGCTTTACTCTCTCATATTCACTCCCTGTCTCATTCACTCACAGGTTCTCTCGACCGCCTCTCCCTCTCTCTCTCTCTCTCTCTCGTTAAAAAAAAAACTGAATACCGGACTCCAAAATGATGCATATTGACTTTAATGAGTCTGCTCACCAAGCGCATGAGCCAAATATGAAACCTTCATTGATTAAAAATGCATAATACAAAGAATAAAGCCCTTTGAGGCAAATTGTGATTTGTAATACTGGGCTATATAAATAAAACTGATTCTATAAATAAAATTCACTGATTGATAATTGATAATATTTTGACCATGTTTACAGTTGGAGGTGTCCTGTCAAAAGTTTTATGGATGTCTCTTATAATGGTGATCTGTGAGCTGCAGTACCGCGAGTGGCCACTGGGACAACTTCGCAGCAAGGTTGATGGGCATTAATGATTAATACTAGTGGCACCCAGTACTTCTGTAATTTGTGATGCTGTAGCCACGGAGTCGGTGTTTGACCAACTAAATTTAGTGGTTACTGGTTGCTTTGATGGAAACGCAGGTAAAGGTCCTGAGTCCCTCAAAAGGTCCTTAATCCCCTGGAAAAGTTCGACTGAAATGCCCTTATAGTTTCACTTATGTTCATGTAATTTACTTATGTATCTGTCAACACTTCTCCTTCCACCTCTTCCCCTCCCTGGATCTCCTCTTCTCTCTGTTCAATAGATTGTGGCTGTGTGGACATCCCATTACAGTTCCAGGCAGACTCCGTGGGGCAGTTCACATGTCAGGTGGTCATGAGGTCCTGGTGTGATACCAGGGTATACATGCTAGAGGCGCTGGTTATTTCACAGGTAGATATCAGTTGATATCGGAGCTTAGCAAACCTGTAAATGGTGTAAAGTAAATGCTGGATTGCTTGTTGGGTCATGGGGTTTATGCTTAATGTTACAGAACTATCTCTTTTGTGACCACAGGGAGAATCCATCCACTTAGACTTCAGTTCGCCTGCTCACCGTTCAGTCACGCAAGACATACCACTGGTGAGGGGCAAGAGAAAATGTATTAATCAGTCTGTGTGTGTTCTGCTTATTAAGGACCAACCTAAAAGCATTTGATTAATTCTGAATGATTTGAGATACTACTTCCATAATGAGAAGCTGACTTCTTGGAAGAGAGTAATCCTGAATATATAGCAACCAAAAGCATGGTTGACTAATTACATCACTTGACTGAAACTAACATATTAAAAGTTTTAGGTTAGAAAAGAAGATGATATTATGATCGTAGTTTTGTAAAATAGTTTTTTAACATATTACCAAGATGTTTAATGATGGTGGTTTCACATCAAATTATCAGGCCTATGTGTCTCTCACAGCACAATGAGACTCACCAAGACTGGAAAATGCAAGCTGAGGTATGTGGAGAAGGATTCTCCGGCCCAAAGCTTTTGAATGTGCCAGCAGGGACAAGAGCGTCCTACCCCCTCACCTTTAACCCTTCTGCACAATGCATTGTCATGGTAATAACCTTTTTTGTTGTGGTTCCATTGTTTCTTTCTTTGCTTGTTTTTTTGTGCTTGTTTTCTGTCTTCCTTTGAAACTTCTTGCTGTTTAACTTCCTTGCTTGTTATACACTTTCTGATAGACCATGAAATCTTTAGTTTGGTGGCCTTGATTTAGTGTGTATTCCGTATAATTCAACATCAGCAACGCTTAGGAGAAAGCCCACTTTGAAAATCCCCTGCCATCAATGCTCATCCACCAAGCCCTTATATTTGGCCTTTCTTCTCATTAGCCTCCTTCGTTCCATCCTCAGGGAACAGTCAGCTCAAGTACGACCACTTATCTCGATGCCTCAAACAGCAGCACGCTGTCTAGCCTGTGTGGCTGTTAAGATGATATCTGGGATTTTAAGCTTCCTCTGTGGCCAGCATCATCTTCCACTGCTTTTTTAAGAAGCACAACAGTCTTTTGTACTGCAACGGAGCTTTCTCTTTTTGAGAAACAGCCTTTTGAAAACAAAGTCATGCAGTTTAGAATGGTAGCTGATCCCTTACAGTGATGAATTAATACCTCACTGCTTCTCTCACATATAGAGCATTTTGAGCAGTTCTAAGAATGATTTTTCCTTTTCAGAATTATTCATTTAATCATCAGAGGACTGGAAGCTGAAAATTATTCTTTAGTTTATGCGTGCGAAGTTAAAAACATCGAAAAATGTATTTAAAAAAAACACGTGTAGTATAGATGTTTTTTCCATCCTATAAATCACTTCTCTCTCATTTATATTTCCACAACGTTTAGATTATGGAAGATGAAAAATGATGTAATCATCAATAAATAAGTACATACATACATACATACATAAATGTTGAAATAAAAACATAAATAAATAAATATGGCGATGAATACATGAAAAACAACACAAAACAATAATAATTAAATAATGTATATTTATTAATATTGATCTGTTTAATTAATTAAATTATTTATTTATATCTGCATGAATTACCATATTTATTTGTTTATTTCTGCATTTATTTATTCATGTATTTATTTTTCGGTGATGAAGTCATTTTTTTATCCTCCTAATAGAGGGTATCTACTTCCCTTTCCTTAATATTAGTCACAAATAGAGGGGAAAAAAAGGGTTTCTTGCATTGGCCGGGAATCGAACCCGGGCCTCCCGCGTGGCAGGCGAGAATTCTACCACTGAACCACCAATGCTTTNAGAGACATGCAGCTGCAGGCTGCCACTACACAGACATAGCCTCACATCACACTACACACACATTGCCTCAATAGCCTAGCCTTTTCCCTCAAATGCAGTCTGTTTTTGTCCCATAGTTACTTTTCCTGGGCTCTGTAATCAGCCACGTTCATGTGTCAGAGTGAGAACGCTTGACTGCAGCTGAGTGTCTGCTTGCCATTGTTCCTCTGTGTGCACACTTAACACCAGTTTGTGTATGTTTGACTGCCTGGACTTTATCCCTACCCCCACAGGGCAAGCTGTCCTTACATAATGACTGCGACGGTACTGAGCACGTCTTTACCCTCAGAGGAATTGGAGAGCACCCCCTGCCTGTGGACCACGTGGTATTACATTGCTCCGTAGGTCAAACCACACACACACAGCTGGATGTCCCCAACTACAGCCAGAACAAACTCACTCTCAAGGTATAACCACACAAACCAAGGTGTGCTCTGATGCACATTCACACACCCACAGTTCTACACAACACATTTACTGTAAAGGATTCATTCAGGCAGTTTGATGTTTGCACTTCCGTTGATATTTTTTTGCTTTCATAAAAATGAAACCAGAACCATTTATTGTAGATATCATCAAGTCAGAGATTATTTTGCGAAAGAGATAAAACCAGATTTCCCATGTGAGCCAAATAGAGTAATTGTGATACTGTGTAATGCGTACCGGAAGAGTGTTGGTGGATTGATTTCAGTGTTGTATCAAGGTTTGGTGATGAGCAGAGGAATCCCAACCCTTTTCTGATTCTTCATTAAAAGTAGATTCTCACTATACAACAATCATCCTGGAGACTGTGCGAAAAGAAGAATGTGGACTACTCATATATTCTAAGAGAAATTTTGGGAAGAGGTGTGGACAGTGTTGAAAGTGATACTTGAAAAATCAGGGGATCACCAAAGTCATTAGGATACATCCTCTGGGCACCATGATTGTCTGTACAACATTTTGTGCCAATCCATCAAGATAGATATTTCACAGGATGAGCGAAAATTTTGACCTGCTGGTAGCGCTAGATGAACACTCAAGGGATCACCAAAGTCAGTAAGGTTCATCCTCTGGGCCCATGAATGTCTGTACAAAATATCACAGCAACCCATTTAATAGTTTCGGTCTGGACCACAGTAGTGGGGCGTCCGACAGGCAGAAGCAGCACTAGCATGGCTAAAAATGAGAAGACAGAGTTGTGTCAGTATATTGTTAACTGACATTTTGTCATGATTTCTGTTTTCTTTATGTTATCAACACTATGAAAAGCAATAAAAAGATACTGTGTATTGAAGGACCATGGATATGTTGGGCTTTTATCAAAATGAATGTATAATTAACTAAACTAGCAAACTAAATTTGTAGAACACAGAATGGAGTGGAAGAAAGATGAATTTCCTCTGTATTTATGGTTCTTCTCTGTTTTGTGTGTGTGTGTTTGTGTACATGCACGTAGGTGGCGACAGACCTATCTATTGTAAGTGGCACCCGGTCCCTGGAGATTAAACCTGGTCACAACGCTCCGTACTCCCTGGCTGTGTCACCATGGAAACGAGGAAAGCAGACAGGTGATTTTTTTCCCCACTGCACGTTTGTGATTGTGGGGTTGTGTAGTTTGTTAGTATGTGATGTGGAGGGCAGCTGTGCTCAAGTATCTGCTTGATTTGTTTCATTGTTCAATAGTTTTCTTTTACATTTGCTTAAACCGACGCACAAAGACTAACACACTCTTGCTGTCCACAGTTTAAATGCCTGCATTTGAATGCTGTAGTACTTTTGTGTGTGTGTGAATGTGAATGTTTGTGTATCTTTATATTCTTTAATTTTTATCAACAAAATAAAGCTAAAATAACTACAAACCTAAATAAAGAATATGTTAATAATTACATGAATATAACAGTCATAAAAAATGAAACTGAACTCTTCATCTTCAACTTTTCTTGCAGGCTGTGTGTCATTTCTAGAAATTGATGACATGCAAGAGGCAGACGAGCACAAAGGTAAGCTTAGTGTTGTACAATATACTGTATATGAAGCATTTAGAGCTCAGAGAGCTTCAAAAAACACTTCACTTCATTCTGTCCATGTCATTCCTGTCATCCAGGAAATGTACTCGGACCTTACGAGGTGCATTTCTCTCTGGAGATTATTTGTGAGCCAGCGATGCCCATCAAGGTCATAGATGTACAGTGTGCTGCTCAGGTAAGTTCTGCAAACATCCTTCTTCACTTAAAGGGACATTTACTAATCACCACCACATTTATTCAGTTCAGCTGAGTAGTTACTGAGACTACAGATGTAAACAGCCACAGTTCATCTGATTCGCTCAGAGTGCCACAAATAGGATCTGATGCCTGACTGTTTTGACACGAGTTGCTCATGTCTGGAAAGCAGTGGAGCACAAAAAAAACATTTTCTCCTGCTGAACTTGGTACATTGACTGAAGAGAAGACACTTTTGGAGTATTCATTTTTCAAGAGGAAGGTGGTATGTGAGGAAATATTATATGACCTAATGGTGTCAACTAAACAAAAGGATCAGTGATTGAATGAGTTGTGAAAAACAATTATAGGAGATTTTTTTTGCGGTTTTTGGTAAAACTTTTCAACTGCGTTTACTACATTATTTCTGGAAAGAGATGAGAAAANAACTTGTTGTCCTCTCGCTCTCTCTCCTCACTGTTTGGACCTGGCTAGTCTCTCTCCCTGTGTATGTCTGATTAAACAGTGCTGCAGATTTTACATCTGCTTTTCACAGATGTTAAATTTCAGACCCAGTTTCCTCTCCCATAGTGATCACTCTGCAGTGATAAATCAGTTGCAGAGGTAGGGCTGTGTGATATGACCAGGTGTGGTGCTATTTGTTTAAGTACCGGAGTGCACCTATGATGGATGCACGTGCACGGTTAAGTTGTGGCTCGTTTCGAAGGTTATGTAACCACTGTTCTTACAGTGGCAAGTTTACATACATTAGTCAGATATAACTGACCACACTAGTTAACGTTAGCTAGCTGTAGACTCAAAAAAAATTTTTTTAATTTACTGTGCTGCTCAAAGGCTAATGGAAGCTAACAGCAACTTTTAAGGTGGAATGTTTTCTTGCATGTTACTCAATGCATGAGTTGACATCGTGAATCAATCAATCACACCTTAAATGTCAATATGACAACCTTGACCATTCTGTTTGTTTTTATTGGCTCTCTTGTATGACGTACGCTTTAGCACTAATGTTACACCTATGATTTTCTGTAACTTCAATGAATAAATAGTTTATATAAAATGACCACATGTGGCGGCATAATTTGCAAAGTTTGGTTTTCTCGGCCGTGTCAGACTTTTCGTACCCAAACCACGTCCATGCGACAGAAGTAGCCCCTCATTTAGATAGGAGCTTCTCGTTTTGTCTTGGTTGGTCGGAGTCCTTCTCCTGTTCAGAATTACCCCGTTCTGTGTCACGTTCACTCTCCTCCATGTTTGTTTGTGTTGCCTTCATGCAAATTTCCTGCCTGCGTCTATACTGTGTTGAAGATGCAAAGCTTCCTCCAAATAACCGTAAAGAGTGTGATTTGACAAAATAAATGATAGAATGTGATATGAAACGATAGATGTTTTTCTATTGTCACATGATATATATCGTCATATTGCACAGCCCTATGCAGAGGTCATTTGTATTTCCATTCCCTCCTCCCATATTTTGCACCTCAGTACAGGGATGCCTTACAATACATATTGCATGAGACCAAACACAAAATTTTTTGCTGTGCCACTTTTATTCCATTTTACCAAAATCTCAGAGTGGTCCTTTAGTAAATCAGGACAAACACAATTTGACTGTTTAGCACCTAAACATTGTCACAGATCCTTAGTAAATATCTGCTATTTGAAAAAGTACAGTAGCACAAAGCTGGGAGCTTAAGTTGCAGCACACACACTCCATGTGCATCACAATACAAAACTTTAAGGGAGAGTGGAAGTAGAAACATTTTATTGTACAACAACACACGGGAGTAGTAGTGTAATTCCAAAAATGTCATTGTCTTCTATAATAACTGACTTTGTTATTTTGTGCCTGAAACACAAATTCAATATGAATGTGAATAATGTGGTGGTCTATTGGTCAGAGAATAGTACTATTCTGTAGCTGGCCATTTGATCTATTTTGAAAGAAAGTAAAAAGATTAAATTCAGGTCAGTATTATTATTACATTTGGAACATGCAGGCCCTAAAGTAGTGTTTCTGCCCTCGGCACCAGTTACAGTAAAACTTAATCTTCCCTCTACGCTTGGATCAAAAGACAGAACATCACAAGGAAAAGAAAAAACAGGTGTCATCTTTGAAATGTTGTGTTCCCAGAGCTCAGTTGCCATAGAGATCCCTGTCAACAATCCACGAGGAGAGCTGCTGATGCTGCATGTGTACCTGGAAGGAGACGACCTGAATGGGGCCAACTGGGTTTCAGTTCCCCCACGGGAGACTCTCACGTACAAAGCTACGTTCTCCCCTGGCAGAGTAGGGAAGAGCACAGGCAGGTAAGACTCATCGCACTGTAGCTGACCTGACCTTCTTTAAAGGAAGAGGTAAAAAGTTTCTCTACACAACTTATCATTTAAAGTGTTCATTACATGCTTTGTGTGACTCATCTAAAAAGGCTTATTTGCCCTGAATCTGACACCATGTTGCGACCCTGACCATTCATTTTTTGGAATACAATATACTGTAGACCTCAGTGTGAGCTTGGTAATGGAATATGCCCAGCAATTTATTCGCTTGTGAATCTGTGTACGTATACAGTATTTGCAAAGGGTTTGGTGTGTGTTTTCTGCCAGTTTGGTTTTCCAGTCAGAGCTGGTCGGGGAGTTCTGGTATCAACTGGAGCTTTATTCTCTTCCTCCTCCAGTCATCACACTACCACAGGCCTGCTGTCAGCTGGGCAAGTAGGTGCACACACACCAACACACACACTGTCTTACTGCAGGGTTATTGGCTAGGAATGCGTGCACACATGCTGTATACACACTGTGAATTTGTTCATGCCAGTGATCCCATCCTTAGGATTCAATGTGTGATGTGTGTGCTTAGGCTGGCTGTCTCTTGCATATTCCACAACGATAGAGGGGGCTGAGGACTCATCCCACAATGACCTTTATGTGTAAAACAAAAAGGTGGCCTGCTGGAGAAAAAGTATAATGTGAAACATATTTTATTATTCAAATTGTTTTTAGTTAATTTTCATATTAACAAACTGTTTGAGTTTGACAGGGTTCCTACGCAGTATGGAAAAGTATGGAATTTGATTTTAGTAATCTCCAGGCCTGGATAAGTATGGAGAAAAGAAAAGAAAGAAAAATGTTTGTGTTTCCATACTGTTGCCCCCATTTTGTTTTCTGAAATATAAAATTCAGAATTTCAAAAAATAAATAATCGGAGCAGAGTGTTTTTTGTGGCGTTTGGAGCAGGCAGCCATCGCAGCCAAAATGTTTACCACTGTGTGAGAGAGCGCGCGCCAGAGCGAGCTTGATGTCGTCGAAAGCAAGGCAAGAAGTATGGCATGCGACTGAACGCACACTCCTACGCAGAGCTGCCCCTACGCCTGTACATCACAGCCTGCTAAACAGCTCTGCCCCAAGTGCCTTATAACTGCACCGAATCCGGACATCCGTGACCAAATTAATTTGAAAGAAAATGTGG
>NTHP01000333.1:258209-272230 GCA_003416845.1 Oplegnathus fasciatus
TGTGTGTGTGTGTGTGTGTGCGCATTCCAGCTTACAGTGGAGCCCCACTCCTCTACCCAGCTTGGTGTCCGTTTTAGTCCTTCATCCATTGGAGAGGGGAACCACATGGCGAAGATCACTTTCACGTGCCCTCAGGTGTATAAAAAAAATAGACTACATAAATCACAGTCCTGCCTTCACACACACACACACAAGAACACATACAGACACATATGTGCAGGGATAGTTCACTTCTTTTTCGTCTTAAATTGGTTTAATCAGGTGCTCTGATTGTATTTACTGCCTCATCACTCCCAATCATCCACATAAAGCTTGGAGCAATCAGATCACCTCATAAAGCTTTTCATTGGCCCAGATTGTACATTTTATTTAAGGCACAGAGGCTGTTCACCAGGGCTGGGTGATATAAACAATATAAACAAGGATGAAATGAAACATTTCTATGATAAGAAAACTAGAGATGGGAAAAAATACAAACTAAGTTTATCACCTGAAGCATCACCATCCAATAAAGCATCCAGAGTGTCACAGTCACAGTCTCAAATACCAGAAATTAAATCCATAGTCCTGGTCCTGGAACGAGCCGCCAGGCACTCCAGCAACAGACTATGACTGATCTGCTTTTTACATCCCACATACTTCTGCGTTTTTAAAAAAATAATTCAGTATTTTGGGAAATGCGCTTACATTTGCATTATTGCTGAGAGATGTAAAGATCCATACCACTCTTGTGTCTGTTCATTAAATATGAAGCTACTGCCAGAAGATGGTTAGCTTAGTTTAGCATAAAGACTGGAAATAGCTGGAAACAGCTAGCCTGGCTCTGTCCCAATGTAAAAAAAAAATCAACTTACCAGCATGTATGGATTAAACAAATTAGATATAACATGTTAATTAGTGAGTTTTAGAGATGCTGAAAGGTTGATGTTTTTACATTCCCAGAGCCAGGTTACCTGTTTCCCCCTGTTTCCAGTCTTTATGCTAAGCTAAGGTATCTCCAGGATCTGGCTTCATTTTTAACAGTTATAAGAGTGCTGTCGTTCTTCTAATCTAAAGAATGAGCGTTTCCCAAAATGTTGGCTGAAAACATGGAAAACTGAACATTTCTAAGGATTTATTCTGGCATATGTAAAGATTTTTCTTTATTATTGTTTATTTATTAAATGTTTTTTACAATTTCTTACAATTCCATGGGTTTTTTTGGTTCTGAATCTACTACTACAGAATTTTAAGATTAGAGGAATCTTTAAGCTCAACAGAAACAATTATGATACATTTTTGGCCATATAACCCGGCCATACTGTAAATATTTCCTAAAATGTCATGAATCTGAAGATGTGATTCATGGTTATAGTGAAGAGAGAATGCATACTGCCTCCTCTGTATTCCCTTCATGCTTTCTCATTTTTTACTTAATTTCGCTGCCTCTAGCCACTTGTGTATGTATGTGTATGTGTTAATCTGTCTCTGTCTTGCTTCAGTTGCAGGAATGGTGTGTGTTGTTGAGTGGGTGTGGCCTTAAACCAGAGACCGAGGAACCTCTTTGCATCTCATCCCTGATAGGCTCCAACGCCTCCATCACCATTCCCTTCACAAACCCCACTGAGCTCCCAGTCGTGCTCAATATCACACTCACAGGTCACAGGCACTTCTTGTCTTTCTCCAACAGACACTTTGTCACTCATTTGTTCTTGTCGCATGCATGTGACACCCTCAGACATGTTCATAACACTGTGTGTACTTGGTATCTCTTCGTGTCTCAGATAAGGACCCAAGTAGGGCCCCCAACTGCCCTCAAGTCACTACAAACAAGGAGGTCTTCTCTATCCCTCTGAGCCAGACCGAAGGTGTGTGTTAACTGATACGTTAACTTTTCAGCACATTATGATAAGATGTTCAATAAACCAATTTTACCAGGCAACACATACAATTGCCAAAACTAAGCACTAAGCACACAAAGCTTAAAATAATACATTTGAAGCAAACTTGAACTTTAAAGCTGCTATAATCAATATTTTCTATATTGACAGTGGATCAAATGACTGTAACGTTAAAGGGGTGAATTGTAGTGACGCACCCACAGAAAATTATTATTCAACTCAGAGTATTTTAGCCTCTTTCAGCTCATTGCTTTGGTTTTCTGGCCTTACAACTTTATTGTTTTGGTTCACTCTCGCTTATCACACTCATCAACCTTGTTTCCAGCAGCAGCAGGCAGCTGTTTCCAGTGAAAAAGCTCTGCCTCTGTATACTACCTGCCCAGCACCAAATGACAGACAGACACAGTTAGCGACTAGCAGATGTACGTAGTGGAACGTTTAGAAGCTGAAGAGCCAGATATTTTTCAGATTAAAAATATCCAGCAGATGTTCAGTAAGTCTTAAGATTCAAAAGAATCCATGATAAATATCTTTGTGTCTAAGGGCACAAACTTGGTCCACGCAAGTACGCAAACACAAGCATTCATTTGCATCCACGTTCGTGTAATTGCGCAGACCATGTTTGTGCCCTAAGGCCTCTTCATTGACTGACAGTAGGAATGTGGACAGCTTTTAGTCTTCATCAGCGTCTAAATAAATCTACCCGAGACTACATCCCAGTAAAGATAGTTTACGTACAAGTATAAGTTTGTTTCTTTTAGTTTAGTTGAGCCATGGTTTCCAAAGTGAGCGTTTGGATTTCTCATTTGGTTACCGAGTAGAAAACTTAAAAAAAATGTTGATGACTGTGTGTCTGTCCTCCATCTTGGCTGCAGGTATACAGATCAGTGAAGGGGCCAGTTTTGATGTGCCTGTGGTGTTTGCGTCTAACTCTATGGAGGTACAACAGGCCTGGCTTTGCATCACTATGAAGCCCCTCAGCAGCCCGGGCAACAACAGCATGAGGTGTGTGTGTTTTGCTGACTGCATAAAAAGCTAAATCTGAGTCTCTGCCTGGTCTCAGACAAGTTTCTACACATTAAGTAAAGCATTCATTCATTAGCTTCCGTTTTTCCTACATCCAAGCAGGTTTCTGCAAAGCCTGTCTCTGTAAACAAAATGAAGAAAAGTTTAATCAGTTTTACTGCTCAGTGCAGTGTTTGAGCTCATTAAAGATGTTTCATTTCATACATTTTATATTATATTTGTACTGTATGAGGGTATGACAAGACAGTGCGAGCAGGGAATGTACCATCCATCCATTTTTCATACCCACTCAGGATCACTAGTAGCTATCCCAGTGTGCATTGGGCTATCACAGGTTTCACACACTGACAAACACATTCACACTCTCTTTCACACTTTGGAACACCTGGAGGAAGTCCATGCTGGCAAAGGCACCCTAATCCATTACTTTTACACTATTGTACAATGGCCTTGGCTCTGTATTCAGTGTGTTTCAATGTGCAAAACTCTTGATGCTAACAGCCAAACCGACTGTTAAATTCTTACCATTAAACACAAAATGCTGTCCTTGTATACAAAGTGCAGCACACATGCTCAGTCCTCAGAATACAGACACCTCTTATTATTACTATACATGTATACATACTATACTGAATCAATGCAACATGTGTTTACAAGCATCTCCTTGTTTTACATATCAGCATTACCCTGGGGGAGCAGCATTGCATAATACAGCATATTCAATAAATAAAAAGTAATTCTTACTGTATGCTGCATAAATTGTATATTTGTCTTCTCATGCTATTTATATCATATGTAAATTATATCTTGAGGAGATGGCCACTTCAGACTGAGAATTTTTTCTTGTTTGGCTGCGTATTTGATAATCACATTTTTATTTTAAAATGCAACAATCCCTGTATGATGTGTTACCAAATTTGATACTGATACTGAGGGATTTTGAGGCCAAAAGCTTGACTACTGCATTTTGTATTAAGGGTTTTGCAAAGTGAAACTCGAGCCAAAGCAATTGTACAATGCTCTAATAAAGTAAACTTTGTTGTAATTGTTGTAATTACTTGATTAGATTGTGATTAATAGACAAAAGGGTTGGATATTCAATTCCTTTTGTCCTTGTTCAATATGTAAATGTAGCAGATAGTCCTAATCAAATCACTTTACTCTAATTTCTGGCATGCTGTACACGGCTGTGGGTCTGGTATTAGATATCCTGCATCAGTAAGGTGCCTGGTATATTTTCAGATCCAGTACTGGTTCACTGCTAATCCCAAATACTGTGTAAAAAATGCACTCCATCAATATTTCAGGTCAGAGCAGGAACTGTCAACCATCTGTTGGATTTACCCTCTCTGTGGGATTCCCATGGAGGTGCCTGTTGAGAACTCACCACTTGGCGTGGTCTTTTGGGAAGCAGGCTGCCAGCTGGAAAGGAAGGTGGATGTACTGCTCGCAGGATGTGTGCTGGGGAATCGAGACCGGATAGGACAGGAAGGTGTGTGCCAGTTTGTGTCTGTGTTTGAGTCAAAGTGGTCTTGCAATATCAGAAACCACTTTTGAGGATCATTAGTTACAATGATGGGATATTTCAAGGGTCATGATTTAAGTCTGACATGGTTTAGTAGTTAGGAATTATCCTCACAGTCCAAAAACTCTGCCGATACTAAGTACAGATCCCATACCAATGCTCTCTCTTCCCTAAATTTAAAATGAGTAACGCTTCCTTGCTGCTAATTGGGATCATTCTTATGTGAATTAACATGAGGCTGTAAAATGAGCAGTGGCACTACATCACACAGCAAAGGCCACGTATTTAATGAGCGAGGAGATTGTTTTAACTCTCATCCAGTAACTACATGGATAATGAGATGAGATGTGTCAGGATATCTCTGATTCAGCTCAGCAGGTGACTGATTGATGATCACGTCTTATGTTTGCTTCGCTGTAATTAATTAAAGCAGCACGTCGCAACTGGAAAAAAAAAAAACTTTTTTAAGTTGGGAAAAGTTGATACAACAGTCAGTCACAATCAGGTGGCAATGTGAGAGACAGACACAACTTAGTTTGATTTTGTTGTGATTTTTTTTTTTATCCCAATAAATCTTATACCCAAAAGAGTCGAGATGAAGTGAGTTTAAAGTTCGTTTTGACCAGCTGGACATGTATGAGGGCAGACAGACAGTCACATTCAACTTGTCTAACACATGTAACACAAAAAAGACCTGGTTTACACCTGATATTAACATGCGTCTTGGCCGATCTGATCACAAGCGGACAGCGCTAAATAGTGTAAACGACCACCAAGACGCATTATAATCCGATGACTCAAACCACTTGCCAAGGTGGTCTGGGATGCATTTGACCACATATATTTTGTAGTGTAAACGCTAATGTGTCCTGATGCGTCCCTGACAAGGAACTAACAGGAAAATATGTCATCAATCCAGGACGTGGTGGTTGTTTTGGTGACAGTGCGCCAATGCTCGAAAAAATGGAGAGGATTACTGATGTACGTGGTTGGAGTGCAAGTGAAACCATTTTTTCAGTCCAAAGAAAACTAGACGACCGATATCGTAACCGTGCCGTTTATGAAGGTATTGCTAGGAAGACGTAATAACTGTGCGCAGGGCCCTTTGATCTTCTAGCGGAAGTGACATAGGCAGTAGCGAAACCTGAACACAAGTGGTCCGCTGGAGACGCATGATAGACACAGGTGTGAACGGCGATGTGTCTCGGCTGCCCACTTGTGTTCGGATTACCAAAACGCATTTTAAAACCAAGTGTAAACAGGCTCGCAATTGCAGTGGAAGAATTGCTGGTGTTGTGTGCAGATAAAAACCTGACAAGTTGCATTGTGCTGCTTTGAGTGTGATCAGATGAGTCGATGCTGCGCTCGTCCACAGGACAGTTGCGGTGAAGGGCATTTTTCAGCTTAATTAGATGCTTCTGCAGTCGTTCATCTAACCGCTTCACCACTAATCTAATGTTACACAGCTCCTCCAGTGTTTTTTGTTTGGTTTCTTTGTTGTTGATAAGATGTAACATCAGCTGTCATTTTTTGAACCGTTCTTGGTACCATTAGCTAACCGTGAATGGCTTTGTCAGTATCTTCTTTTTTGCATTAAAGGCCTATCTATGCCTTCACATTAGTATTTATTGCGAAGCACATGCAGGATGTGACAAGTAAAAATAGTAGCTTGACACACTGAAATTGGCTCACTGCAGCATATGAAACGAGCAGAAAAGAAACTCTATTTAAGGTGGAGTGTTCATGTCTGGCCGATACCCGTCCCGCTTAATAAGGTCAGTATCTGGGCCGACGTGACAGATTGGATCGGTGCATCCCAATCTGTAACAGTAAACTGGAGTGGACTATTTTTACGACTAAAAATAAAAATAATGAAGCATCAAATTAAACAAAAATTGAGATTTAATTTCTTAAAGTAGTTGCTCACACCCTCTTCACACTTTTTACTTCCGGACAGGTTCCCGGATGATGATAGAAGACTTCCTGTGCGAGGTTCGTTCAGACGGCGAAACAGAGCACTCAGAAGTGGAGGACTGCCTTTCTGCTTCCATCGAGGCAGCGAGGAGGGACCCTGAGACTGGCATCGTAACACTCACCCTTAATCTAGTCTACACTCCCCTCAGGCCATTCAGGTTACAGTACTACACACACAAACAAACCTGTTCAAAGAAAACGTGACACACATAGACGAGTACGCAGGGACATGAAATGCACACTGAGAAAGATATTCAGAATGTGTCTTTTTGTCGCAGAGATTCAGTACCTTTTTGAGTTAAATCCTGTTCTCCTTACAAAACCACTCCACTGGTTGTGTTACCAGTTAAAGCAAACATACACCTTGAAAACACACATAGAAAAAAAAAGAAACCATACAGGCACGTTTTGAGAGACACAAACCACAGATGCACACCGCATTAAAAGCCAAAAAATGAAACAAACGCACAGACGCTCGCTCATTCTAAGACACAGAGAGAGAAGAAGGCACACAAACACTCCTCACCAGAGAGAGCTAAACACACACACACACACACTGTGAGGGTATTATGCTGAGAGAGGCACACAGACGCCTCAAAAGTTAAAAAGCACACGCACACACCAAAGAAAGGATAAGAAAAACACAAAATTGCACACATTCAGAGAAACAAATATGCACACCTCCTCTGTGAGGGGAAAAAAAACAAAAGGATGCTAATAATAAGTCAGAAAAACAAAACAAGCACATACAGTACTAGCACATTCACACACACAGGAAAGGAAGGCATACAAACACAATCTGTTTGTTGCTCTCTCTCTCTCTCTCTCTCTACAGATAACACACTTGCATCGAGCATTGCGAGTAAACACCACATTCATTTATCTCTTGTTTTTCTCCCTCTACAGTACAGTCTCTTCTTCTCCCTCTACCTCACTCTTTCTCCCATCTTCTCTTTCTCTCTCTCTCAGGTGGGTGTGGCCTCTGCATTCATTTATTACTAACTGTCTGCATATGCTGAGTCTTAACGTTTGTAGCTTAAGGTTGCTGCACTCTCTCAGAGGTAAAGGGGAAGGCCAGCTCATTAGCTTCCTCTGCTTTAACAGTACTTGCCATGGTAGGTCAGATCCCCATAGACAATACATTAACTTTGATCTGACCTAAAAACACATTTGATCCTTTTTTAGATTTAAAGCACCAGGGACTCTTCTCCTGCGTCTCTCATCAAACCACACATGACTTTTTTATAATTTCAGTCAATTTGAATATTATTTTGACAAGATTAATTAGTTTGACTGAAATGCATTGCTGATTAATAGAATAAGTGCTTTTTTTCCTCTCTTTCCCCTTTTTTCCTCTCCAACTGTCTTCCTGTTCCAGTTGCAGTTAAGATAGGAATGATTTTCATGTCTCAGTCAAATTGTCCAAGAAGTTGTTTCAGCTTAAGTATTAAACCACTCTTGAGAGTTCAGAATTGTCTTTCCAGTGGCAAAGAATAACTTGTTTTGCTGTTGGGTGGCCACTTTAAACCAATTTAAATAGTGTTTGCTCAATTTTATCATGTCCTTAGAGTGACTTAGAAGACACAGAGATGGAATGAAATTGGCCTCAGTGCTCAAACTTTCACAAACCTTTTTCCTAACATTGTCCCAAAAAACTGTACGTTTTGGGAAACTGTAAAACATATGCAAAACAAACGTTTATAATAAGAATCCCTTAGATTCTTATCTAAGGCAAGTTACATATATATACTCATACACGCGAATAATGATGAATCTACAATAAGCTAGCAGCGGCTGATATATTTGCCCAGGAGCTTTATCTGTTTAGGTCTAGTTATTAATTACGGCTTCAACGGCAAAATCTGATTTAAAGTCCATCAGTGATGCAGCCTGTGACTGAACAGCATTTTGCATTTCCATCCTAATAAAACATTTGCAAAGCAGATTTTTAAAGTCACTCATAATAAATAGGCTCCATAGCGCTACTAGAAGTCAAACACTCCACAGGGTACCTTTAACTGACATTGTTATGTCTAACTTTCTTGCTTAAAATGAATGAATCTTTTACAAAATATCCATTGGAACTTGCACGTAATGGAAAATATACTGTATGCTCACTGTTAAAACAATTTACCTATTCTCTACAGTCCCTCCTTACTGTACATTGCATGTGGCATCCTGCTGAGTGAAGAGTGCATTCATTTATCAGCTCCCGTCTTCATCTGTAGAGTCCATTAATGAGGCGTGTCCTGGTAGAATCAATACCTCCGAGAGCTAATGACTTCTCCATGAGGAAATGACGGGGGGTGTGGTGCCGCTAATAGGCTCTTCCATTATCTACATGTTATTCCACTGCCGTGGGCACTGAGATGAGGAGACAAAGTATCATAAGCTGAAAGCGGGAATATTAAAGACCGGTTTAGTGAGTCATGTTTTTTTTTCAGATAAATAGGAATGCTCAAATTACACTTTTCAAGATAGATTAGAGTGGAAGAATGATTTGAAGGAAACAGACTCTAAATCAGAGGTATTCATCTGTGTGCCGTGGAGGGCCAACTGTACACAGGTTTTTATTCCAGTTAGAGCCCAATGCAGCTCATTTCACTGATTAGTTCCTCTTCTCTGGATGTAGGTAATCAGTAAAATCAGCTGGTGCACTCACTGGTTCAAATATAAACCTGCATACGTGTGGCCCTTCATCACATATACAGTATCCCTGCTCTAATTTATGTTTTTTTACCTGGTTGGTAACTCTGTGTTACTGCTGATGACTGCAGAATGTACCAGCATTTTACTGGTGGTATTTCACATAACTAATACACACAAACAACAGGTTACATTAGAATAAGTATCACTATTGTCTTTGAACTAGCTTTTATATTTTAATTAACAGTAATTTTGTGTTCCGTTAATTTCTTTTTAAGTAGTATGTAAACATATGGAAAAATGAAGTGTAAATACATAAAGTTTTGGTGGTGGTTGAGTTTGGGGGACAAAATATTTCATAAAATTTGAAAGATGTGGTCTTTGAATGCATTTTGTGTCAAAGCAATGAAAAGATCTCCCCAGTTTAGTCCACACTGACTGCTGTTATGTGAACAATTTTGAAAAAATGTTAATTTGGGACGGCTTGTCCAATTGGGGACAAAAGCTGTGCCCCCTATTCAGAAAAGGCTGATTTTTGGGTCAGTGGTTAAGGTTAGGGTTAGGCAAGTAGTGGTCATGGTTAGGGTAAGTCTCCAGGAAATGAATATAAGTCTATGTAATTTCCCCAAAGTGACTTAAGTAAATGTGTGTGTGTGTGTGTCCAGGTGCTCAGCGGTCCTAGCTGTGCAGTGTGTGTCCGGCAGGATCTGGGAGTTTCCCATCACTCTCATAGCCACGGAGCCTCAAGTGGATGACGTCATCCTCACTGAAGCCACTGAGTTGGGAAAAACTTCAGCTGTGGGCTTCCGTCTGACCAGCACCACCAGGTGTGTGTGTGTGTGTTTACTCGCCTCTCATTTTTGCTTTGTTTCATCTCCATTCAATCCAAGTTTCCTAATAATTAAGTACAAAGTTCACTACACCTCTAAGATGAAGTTTAGCCATATAAGCCTTTTGGATAAAAAAGTTCCAGGAGCTTTTGAACCATCTAAAGTCAGGAACTAAACTAGGAACTTTTTCACAATCCTGTTTGCGTTTCCACCACATCTGAAGTACTGTGAAGATGAGAGAAGTTCCATAACAGATTAAAAAACAACGGCGGCTTTGAAATGCAATTTTCACAGACAAAGAAATAACAACATCCTGTTGTTTGTATTTACTGTGGTGCAATGTTTGAATGGATGTAATGAACGGATGCAAAGAAGACATGTAGAGGTGGAAAATGAGACTTAAAACCCCAGAATATCTGTCTCCAAGCGTTTTATGGTTATTTATTTCTCCTTTAGTACAAAACCACAATAAAACAATCATCAAATTGTGCTTTGTTTCTTTTGTTCACTCGCTTTGTTCTCTTGATCGCCACTCCCTCCGTCTTTGTCTTTCTCTCATTCGCACCTGCTTTCAGCTTGTTCATACACACACACACACACACACACGCACACACTGTCTTTATCTGGAGACTGGCATTACAACTTTGCTTCCAACGCCAAGAAACAGTACAAGAAACCTCCACCCCTCGTCCTAATATTGATACTAGCGTTGTTTGTTCACTGTGTGAATGAAACTGTGTTCGACCAGTTGGTGATCTTCAGCCCTGCAAATTCCACCCCATAGATCCTGGGTCATCAGTAAGTACTACCCGTAGCACAGGGACTGCGTGGTTCCAGGAACTGTGGCTGAGGAACTAAATTTAGCCTTTGGTTCTCCTGGTAGAAACACAGGTAATAGTTATTTGACCAAATAGTTCCAGGAACTACAGAACCAAGGGATCTAAACTCAGGAACTAAACTAGAGCTAAAGATCCCTTTTGCTCATTCTTGTTTGGGTTTTCATCACATTTGAAGAACCCTGCAAACTCTGCCCCAGTAGTTCCTGAACCATTGCAGTACAGCAGTGACTTTTTTTTGGCACTCGGAACTGCCATAGAGGAACTAAATTTAGTCCCTTGTTCCCAATTTCCTCAAAAGGTTCTTGGTCCCCTGGGAAAGCTCCTCTGGTGAAAAGTGGCTAACATTATCTATTTGTACATCATTTGTTCATTCACTCATAGTATGTGTTTTTTGCAAGATATGGTCAGCTCTTGGCAAGTAGTAAATTTGAAGTGTTGTTTCCAGGAGGCCAGAGCCGTTCACAGCAGCGTTCCTGCCAGGCAGCAGCAGTGACTTCACAGTGACTCCAGCCTCGGGGATGTTACCTCCTGTTGGGTCTACCGGAGCTCTCATCACTGTGTCCTTTACACCCACCGTGTACAGCAAACACAGAGCAAGACTAACCATCCAGGTATTTAAATGATTTATTAGTTAATTATTTACTAGAGTTTATTTTTATCACTCATAACATGTTGCCAATAGAGTTGCACTGTTATTATTACTTTTACCTGTTTCAAGCAGTGCAGTAAGTTACAGTTTTTGTTACTCTTATAAATGTCAGCAATTAAAAAAAAGTTGTTTTTTCACTCTGACTACCAAATAAGCCAGAAACAAGAACAGGATTTCTAGTTGCAGATGCAAGGAGGCAGAGTAGTGGTCAAGGTTAAAACCATGCATATGCAAAATTATATATGATGACCCATTCACACATATACAAACTGAGCAGTTGTGAGATTTGCATGACTGACAGCTTACTCCTCTTGTTGCAGGCGGCAGACATGCAATGGACCTACGAGGTGAGAGGGAAAACCTCTCATGACTCCCCACCCCTCTGTACCACATCCACCACACCTCCTGTTCTCCGTCTAGCCAGTGAACGGCAGCAGAACTTTGTGGCTCGGAACCTTCGGCTTCCCGCCCTGGCTAACTCGTCCCCTCTCAAAGTCCGCAGATAAAAGACATCTGCACACTCTCAGCTAAGGATCATCATTTTTATCTAATTTCCTTTTTTGACTTTATTATATTTGATTACAGCAGCGGTAGATTTTTTATCTGGCAACATTTACCACAGAATGTCACCTTCGATTAAAGAGATACCTTCATATTTTGAAAATGAACTGTTATTTGGACAGGCACATTGCCACATGGTGGTGATGGGTTTCACCGTTTGCCCTTTTTTCTCTTAAAATGGCTCATTAGTCGTGTTAGAGTTTCTCATCAGCAGCTCTAATGAGCTATTTTTCTGCCAGTACAAAGATGTTTTTTGTCTACCTTTTGGCAAGTGAAGGAAATTTAACAGGGTGGAACTGAAATGAGGATCATTTTTGAAAACTCTGCAAATGAAATCAATGTTCATCACTGTTAATGTATCTTATTGTAATTAAACTTGAAGTAATGCCTTAATTTTAACAATACTCTCCAAAGTCATCATCTTACATTACATTGCATATTCTGTAATTGACGTATACACGATAGTCGGCACAAAACTCCACATGCAAAAATCCCTCTGTAGCTCATCTGCTTCTCTTCCTTGTCCTTTCCTTGTCCTTCATTATGACTGGTAAAGATTTAATAAGTAAAATCGATAGGGATAATGGCGTTTCCTGTGTTCCCCTCATCAGTGTACTTCATGAAAAGAACCAGTGTCCTTGGAGTTTTACACATTCAGCAGGTATCAGATGTATGATGAGCAATAAATGCTAGTAATGGTTATGATGTCCCTATTACGCCTCAGAGTCCACTTCAAGTAAAATGTTACCAACTTCGTTTTATTCATCCCTTCCCTTATGATCCTCTGTTAGATAGCATAGAGAGAGTGTGGCCATAAATTAGATCCACCTCAAACTGCTGGTCTGCAGATATTCCCACCACACATTATATTACACTAACCAGGACAACCTTGAAATATACAACAATCTTTGTGCAAACCTCAGTATCTTCCATTTAATAAATCAAACCACATGAGCCTTAAGAGGTTGCCCAGTGTGTGGGCTTGTGTGCATGCAAATGTAGCCTACACAGCACCCATGGCTACATGGCTCTACTGTACATCCTTGTGTCTGTGGCTGCATTTTCAGCCCAAACTTTTTAATGGGTTGTCTCAATGGATATGTCAAATTTAGTTCAGTTTCCACTATATTCAAATATTGCATACAGTGCCTATAAAGTAGTAGTATAGTGTATTTTTCACCCCCCTTGGAAGTTTCCATGTTTTATTGTTTTCCACATTGAATCCTCGTAGCTTTTTTGACACTCATCAACAGACAAATACCCTTTAATGTATAAAGTATTCATCCCCTTTAATAATCACACACCTAAATCACCACTGGTGCTGCCAGTTGGTTTTAGAAGTCACATTATTAGTTAAATGGAGCTCCCATGTGTGTAGTTAAGCCATTTAATTTGGTGGCAGTATAAATACAGCTGTAAGTGGAAGGTCCAACCTTTGGTGAGTCAGAATCGTGATCCATGAAGACAAAGAAACTCTTCAAGCACCTCAGCGAAAAGTCAGAGGATGGATACAAGAACATTTCCAAGTCACTGAACAGCCATTGGAGTACATTTCAATCAGTCATTAAGAAATGGAAAGAGTATGACACAGCTGTAAATGTGCCTAGAGCAGGCTGTCCTCAAAAACTGAGTGAGAGTGCAAGAAGAAGACAAGTGAGGGAGGCCACCAAGAGACCTGTGACAACTCTGAAGGAGTTCCAAGCTTCAGAGGCTCAGACTGGAGATACTGTGGTACAGTTGGCCGGGTGCTTCACCAGTCATAGCTTTATGGGAGAATTGCAAAAAGAAAGCCACTGTTAAAAGAAACTAATGACATCTGGGATACGGTTTACCAGAAGTGAGACTCTGAAGTCAGCTGGAAGAAGGTTCGATGGTTGCTGTCTGAAAGAAACCTACCACTCGGGAGAAGATTAGTTTCCCAGCAAGACATTGGGCCTCATGCGAGAACATTTTCATATTCCTATCCTAACACTGTCAGAGTGTTGCAAACTGGATTCACCAAACTCTCTTAACTGCATAGACTTATCGTAAATTTTCAACCTGATGAATGTCACCTGTTCGTGAGATTTGATTATTTCCACAATTGCCCCC
>NTHP01000333.1:276839-292189 GCA_003416845.1 Oplegnathus fasciatus
TCGTCTATTGGACAAAATATCTGAGTGAAACTCGCCGACACTTCCTGATCTCAGAAATAATGGAGCAACACCAAATTTATGTGGTCTTGAGTTTTCTGGTTTTGCTTTGGTGTTTCCATCAATCAAATGCTTTACAAGAAGGCGAACAATATGAGCAGCTGATAAGACAGCGAGTGAAAAGGAGAAGGCGGGCCCTGATGAGAGAGAGGGATTATGATGTGTTACACAGACGACGAGTGAGGTCATAATAAGCTATGGATTTGAAAGTAATCATCCACAATGCACTGTTTTTTGGTTCACTTCCTATATTTGGTTCAGATCACGTTCTCACCTGTAGCGAACCGAACTCTGGTGGACTTGGAAGCAAACCGAGACCCCCGTTTTCAGGCGGACCAGAGTTCGGTTGTTTGGTCCGCACCAGAGTTCGGATGAGCTTTCACACCACCCCAAACAAACTGGACTATCCGACGAAACGCTCCAGGGTTCCCTTAAAACGGACCAAACAGCTCAGGTGTGAAAGCACCCTTATATTAAATAAAAATGCTATAACGCTCATTGACATATAGTTCGTGTTAATGGTCAATGCTACGCTAGCGTTCATCATCACATCAGGGATGACTGATTGCAAGGAGTGGTTAAATTCCAGTACAACATTATAGTATGTTCAGTGGAACACAGCATTGGCACACCAATAGTCAGCAGTGGCATATGCCAGTAATAATAGTCATAAGCCAGTGTGGAGTGGTATGTGTCAGTGGAACAGGAGTGGCATGCTGTTTTCATGTGGTTTACGCCAGTAGAACAATCGACATATGACACTGACACACCGTTTGTATATGGCGGTAAAAGTAGCACATAGCAGTGACATATGCCAGTAAGGATCAGTACAAGCCCTGTGAGAAGTGGTATCTGTCAGTGGAACGTTAATAAGTGCCTTAAGCTAGTTGAATGGCAGCAACAGTCCAAAAATCAACTGTGACATGCCATTCAGAACGGGCATATTGTGGCTACTGTACAATCAGCCACTTTTCAATCTTACTGTCATATTATACAAACGTAGTACTCCCTGTGACTAGTAAATTGACTTTGACGTTTAAAATTAGTGGCACTTTTTACAAGGCTACCCCAGTTTATAATATTTAAAAGTTTAGAATTAGATTATTTTACATTTTATTCACGATTTCATCTCCAACTGTCATGACTCTCATCTCAGAGCAGATTTCTTCCCACCTCTTAATATTGACTTACTTACTTAGTTTGATGGCAAAGTGATGGATCATATTTTTACAAGAGGAGTAAGTTACTGTGAACTTACTCCCACACACATACTAGCAGATACACAGCCCATCTCGCAGTATTACAACACATGAGAATGGTCCGGTATCCTGGAGCACCCACAGTCCCTCACCTGCTAGCTTGGGTAGCCAATCACGCATCAGCCCCGTCTCCCACCGAAACAACTGCGTGGTTCTTTGAAGTGAAATCTAATTATTGCTGCGGCACTTCTCCACGAACACTGCATGTGTGTGTGTGTGTCTACACTTATGCCTCTAAGCGTGTGAGTGAGTAGAGAGTGTGTGTGTGTGTGTGTGTGTGTGTGTGTTAGCGTACACCTATCAAAACTCCCTCTGGTGAACATGACAGAAGAGACGGGGAGAAAGAACAAGCTGCTCAACCCTTCTTTCATCTTTTCCCCCTTTTTACTGCCTGAAAACTCAGCTCTGACACATAAAAAAGCATCACGTCTGTGTGTGTGTGTGAGTGAGTGAGTGAGAGAGAGAGAGAGAGAGAGACAGACATCGTTACATATTTCATGCTGCTGATGATTGTAGGAGTTATCATTCTGTTTGCATCCGAGTGTCTGACAAAGCAGCACTTGTGTGTGAGGGACAGCAGGCATGTGTTTGTCTGGTTTGGAAGCAGCTTTGATGACTTGACAGATTGTGTGAGAGTGTATGACATGCTGGTGCGTGTGCTTTCATTTAAATGTGTCATTACACTCTTTGAAGCTCTTACACTGACTGATGGTTGTGTGTGCATATCTTGGTGAGTGATGAGCCAGCGTTGTTTGTATGTTTACAATAATGTGTGTTGTGTTTGTTTTTCTCATGAAGCTGTCCTCGGCGAGCATCCAGCACCTGTGTCTTCTCTCCGCCGCCGATGGAGACAGATAGAGAGCTGGAAACGCTCGGCAGCAGGATATGAAATATGCTAATGAACCGACATAATAATAACCCATCATCACGCACACGGCAGAAAGAAAATGAAAAACTTTGCAAAGGATTTTGTCTTTTTTCGACCTTGTTTCGTGACAAAATTGAAATTATCTTATCCTCACCTAGGGGAACGTTTGCTGGTTTTGAGAAATAGTACTTATCAGGATAATCCAAGCTGTATTAGCACATCAATCATAAAACAAAGTAATTTCTTTTTGTTTAAGGACACACCAAACATTATGGGTTACTTACAAAGTCTTTCAATTACATTAACAACATTTCTAAGCTGTTTATTTCCTGCAGTACACACATTAAGGGAGTATACATTCAAAAAGGCCACCACAGCTCACACAGCAGGGGAGGCAGAGGCAAATAAAATCTTTTTCAAGGGACTAAAAATGTATTCAGCTAAATCTGTTAAATCCAGCTATATCCACCCATCATATATAACCTCACTTGACCATTAGCTTGTGGGTCATAGTAGCTAACTGAGCAATATCATATTAGAGGGGGTGTGTTTGGGTGTCAGTCGGCAAATAGTTTGTTATTGTTCACATTCTTGCCAAAAGTTAGATGAGGAGATTGACAACACTCTCATATCTGTACAAGTATGAAGCGTCACTCAGGTCGCTTAGCTTAGCATAAAGACTGGAAACAGGAGGAAACAGCTATCCTAGCTCTCAGAGATAACAAAAATAATCACTTCTAAAGCTCCCCAATTAACATGTTATATCTTGTTTGTTTAATCTGTACAAAAACAGAATTTTACTGGGATTATTTGCTATTTCTTGGCATGTGAGCTTTGGCCAGAGACAGGCTAGCTGTTTCCCCCTGTTTCCAGTCTTCATGCTAAGCTAAGCTAATCGTCTCCTGGCTGTAGCTTCATATTTAGTATATAGGTATGACAGTGGTATCAATCTTCTCATCTCACTCTCAGCAAGAAAGCGTATAAGTGTAATATAATATAATAAGTATTGCTTCAAGTATTGAAAATTACGTTTGTTGTCTTTTTATTGTAATGACATTAAAAGATGCCCCCTTCTGAACAAATATGGGGCAGTCTTATGCTAGGCGAAGACTCACACATTAAAGAATATGAGGGGGAAACTGTAATATAGAAATATGAACTTAAATTGAAAGGATCTGCAGGTCTCTCCTCTCTCATATCTATACCTCGCCACATACAGTATTTTGCTTCACTCGGAAATCACATCACATTACGGAAGATAAAGACACTCTACCTAATAGCAGACATCATGATAATACCCACATTTGCCTCCTGGAGTGTGTGTATGAACATCCCATATTAAGGCCCTTTCTCCAAACTTCTTCATAATCAAGTACAGAAAACGAAAGCCTCTTGATTTTCATTCCTAGCTGAAGAAAAACAAACGCCATCACTTCAGTGTTTATTACTTGCAGCCTGTGTTCATTTGAATAACGAATACTCCATGGAAAAGATTTGTTATTGTACACTTTATATAATATGTACATATCGCAAAGCCACTGTAATCAAATTCTGAAAAATGAACACAGACTCATATACTGTGCACTCCTCCATCATGTTAACTTGGTAGCAAATGAAATAAAGGGAACTTCAAGCGATTCATTTTGTTAAGGACCCTCAGAGAGCCATTTCTCTTTTGAAGAATCAGTGGATTCATTATTGATGCTCACCAGGAGCTCCGCTTAAAAACGCTATAGAGCTCCTTCATCATCTAATTGCAAAAAATATCTAATTAAAAATAACACGGGGTGGAATTTTAATAAACAAAAACAACTCAAACTTGCTCCGCGTCACGTCTGTATTTCATGTTTAGAACTAGAGTCAGAATTTAGTCATTCTCTCTTCATTTTATTTAGGTGTTGTATACAGTAAGCTGGTAAATACTATCATATTGCGATCATAAATATCATTATGCACAGAAATGAGTACTCATGAGATTACAAGCACAAACCACACAGATCAACAGTGGTTGAAAGTAACTAAGTACATTTACTCAAGTACTGACCCTAACCCTTTTTACTCCATTACATTTATCTGACAGCTGTGCTTACGGGTTACTCTGCAGCATAAGATTTTACATAACAAAAAATTAAATAATCTCATAAAATACAATGTTAAAGATTTAACCAGATTCTGAACCTTTTTGACGTGTGACCCCTTACAAAAAGAAACAGTGATAGTTGAGGCCTCTTGTCACGTTTCAGATGTCTGTAGCCAAGTTTCCATCCACATGTAGCACAAATTTTAAACAAATTTCCAGAAAGTCGGCATAAAGTCCAGAAAATGTGATTTAATGTGCATTTCCGTCCACGACTGCTGCTGCTGCTTTATGAGTTGCTAGCTCCACCAAAGAGACATTTCCCCTCTGAACTTCTCACATGGTTGCGTGTAAATAACTGCTTGAGGCTCAAAGAGGTCAAGTTATCTAATATTTCACATAAAATGCAAAGATTAGACAAAAGTCTGAAGACATTAATATTTCCTCTCCCTGTTAATCATCTCACAACCCCTCAGATTTATCTGTACTACTATGTATTTGTAGGGGCCTGACCCCTAGGTTGGGAACCACTGGACTAAACTACCTAACTGTATGTAAAGTAGTTCCACCTCGAGCAGCTACAACAGTAAAATACTGGTCACGCATTGATGCATCAGTACGACACAATCTAATAATGTTTGATAAAATTATATATCAGTCACAGGGAACGTTTTACTGCAGAAGAAGTACTTCTGTAGGATTTTGATTGCAGGGCTTTTACTTGTAATAGAGTTTTTTTTCACATTATTATCACATATTTATCATTTTACTCAGGCAAAGGATCTGAATACTTCATATTCCACTGTAATATTGATCTGCAATGGTGAAACAAGGCCTCAGTTTTGTGCTTTTTGTCAGTGTACCTCAGGTGTCTCATTTCAACAGCAGGGCGTCTCACACCTGCTCAGGGGTCCTTGACCATGACAGTGAATCCCTCCACTCACAGGTACTCATTATTGTTATTAGCAGGGTTTCTCCCCATCGGGACAGGGAATTTACTGTGTCCTTATGTTATAACCTTCAGCCTGCTAGTGGAATATTTGTGTACATGTAAACTGGTGGGTGCTTTGCCTGACAGGAGAGAGGGGAAAGTTGGGAGTCACCCAGAGAGAGGTGGATGCCTTTTTTGGCAAGGAAGATTTTGATTTGTAAATTAGTTGAATCCCAGGTTGGTCATAGCACAGGCAAATCATCTGCTGTGATTTACATACCTCACACATGTGTAATGAAATAGCAAGACCTGCGATAGATTACAATGAATCATTGTGGTTTCTGATTGTGGAAGCATGCTGAGGCCAATGACCTGCAAAACGTTTACCGTGAGTATGATCTTTGAATTCTTTGAAAGCTAACATGAGGTCAAATGACTAAACAATTTAGGGATTCTATTAGACTGGATGCACATCATGTTACTTACTTAAAGTCTCCTTTGTGAAGAGTTTGATTCCTTTAGTGTTTAATCCAACGGTTTGCCTAAAATGCAAGCATTGTTTGTTTGTTAATAAGAGATGATGCACATTCATCAACACTGACATTTTAACATCAGTTTTAACTGACACTCGGATAAAAAACATAATACATACAGTATTAAAGTTGTAATGTAAATAAGAGAGAAAACAAGTCTTAACAATCTTAAAGAAACAACACAATCAGACGAGGGAGGGAGAGGGCCCATTAAACCTCTATTCAGTCTCCTGCTCTCTGTAATCATAAATATTGTTTTTAACGCAGCTTAATTCACGATATAGTTCTCATTTACATATTTTTCTCTTTCTTTTGTCAACAGTGTGAGCTACAGATTAAATCATTATTTTATGACCTCGACATCGTCAGACAAAATAAACAAAAATACAGGTTAATGGCAGCAGCTATGCTGTGAGATTGGCTATATTGACGATTAAAATGAGAGAAAGTTAGAAGGAAGATCAGCCAAAAAGCATCTGTTACCGCATGCAAATTAACTGCAAATGTGTATTTATGCTTGTAAATCATTTCACAACAACATTTTTGAACTTATTTCTTAAAAGCCAAATTTGAATCTAAAACCATTTTTAGGTTGAGGCCCAACAGACTTGTTTACATGTAATGACTCGAGCGGGCCTGCATCATCGTTTATAAAGCACACAAAGGCCCCATCAAACACTAGCAATTATCATGTAGACTACACAAACATGGACATTGAATTTCACTCAGCACTAATTAATTGAATTTTAATATCAGCCACACATCTATTACCTTGCTGCTTATTCTAGTCAGGCTTGCTTGGTGTAAGATAACGCTAATTTCTATAAATAAATGTGTATATGTAAGGAGTGGACAGACTAGTGAACCTATGAAACTGATGTTCAGAGGACAATGAAAACACTTCAGTGACTTCAGTAAAGAATATTTCAGCAAACTTAACTTTACTGTAGTTACTTTAGTCCCTTGCTTCCACAAGACAAAATAGCAGCAAAATGGCCTGTTTTTCTTACTTTTAATGGACAACAGCGGCCCCAGTCCAGTTTGGTCTGATTGAAGCAGCCAGTAAAACTTAGAAAGGAAGGTTATATTATATTTAAATTTTTTACATCAATAATATAGTCAGAATTGTTTAAAAGCTCTACCAAAAATCCACACTTGTTTCTATAGTCTATTTAACTAATATTTCCTCACATATAAACTCCAAAAATGTCTTCCTTTCAACCAATATTTCAAGTTAAGCAGCAGGAAACAATATTTTACTCTCCAGACATGTACAACTCTTGCCAAAATCTTATTTTGTGGAACTTTATGCCAATCAGTTTAACTATTTCATGGGCTTTTTTACATCTGTAACCCTAACCCTTAGTAAATATTAATTGAAAATGATGCAAAATGTATTTTTAAAATTTGTTTATTATGTGTGGCTGTCATCGTAAATATCCCTATAAAAGTCTGCATATCTTCTGGCTCTGATGCTTCGATTTGGACGATTTGGTCTCTTGTTAGGTTCCCTAACTTTACTGAATTGCAGTACTGTGCCCCTTCAAATAAAATGTGAATTCAATAAGAAGGTTTAAGATATCGGATATTGTAACTGAATGTGAATATCTACTAAAATCTAAATAAAAGTTTCAAATTTTGAAACTTGAAAATGTTTACATGATATGGTGAACAAGTAGAAGTTACGCACTGGGGTTAGTTGATTTACATGTACTGATGCATACAGTATTTGCATTAACAGGATTCAGACTATTTTGACTAATTTGAATGTTCACCTGAAGGAGTACATTTAAAATGTAAGCTTCAAGTTTACAGTTTTCAGAAGACTTCCAATCTGCTTTTAACCAAAGAGACACAGAGTTCTGCCTGTTCATTCACTTGTCGTTGCTTTTAGTCCTCATCACAGAATCCGAAGTAACCTGTGTGACAGTTTGTATTGTAACTCAACCTTCATGATGCACCATTTTTCCATTTGTACTGTGGTTCTGTCTGTCCTTGAGAAGTGCAGCAAAAGCTCCTGATTCAACTACATTTCTTCTGTCTTTTTTCTTTCTTTCACTTTCTTAACTTCAATAGCTGAGGACACACACGTAACAATTTGTCAGCAGCTTCAGTCCATGGACTGTCAGAATAAAATAACAACCCTCTCTTTCTCATTGCAAATTCATGAAGTCAGGCCGGTTCTTATGCTGCAGAGTCTACTCTGACTCCTGGACATATAAGTTAGGGACTGGTACTTTGTAGCTCAGTGGGTAGAGCATAGTCGTACATTTGAGTGATATCACCTAAAGACAACTACAGTGGTTGGATTAGTTTATACAAGTTGACAAAAGATGATTTTTGTGCCAATCCTCCCTGTTTTATTAATTAAACAGCCTGAATATTCCCTCAATTCTCTGGAATCTAATACATAATTATTGTACTGTACTGTGATGAGCAGAATTAGGGTGGTGGGATTTCCTCTGATAATATTAATTGTTTGTATAGTTGTAATCTGTGAAAACATCCTACAAATACTGGTCGTACATTTGCATATGTGCCTGTTGCACAGCTTGTTCAACTCAGGGACTATACAAAAATTACTGGGGTGGGAAGGGGGTACCAACTCCTTTAAAAACAACCTGCCCCCATCATGTCAAACAAACAGTGAATTAGTACTCCTGTAACCCGATTTAAATTATAATATCTTAACGTAACAATAATATAGCCCCAAATGCCACATTAGAAGTTAAATTGGAAATTACAAAATGTGAATAAAAATTGAAACCTGGGCACAGGTGGCAGCTCTTTGGGGTGCTGAGGGACTAAAGCACGTGTGTTAATGAACTGATCATATAATATTTAAAATTATGTTATATGAACTTTGTGTGACATATTTAACTTAACTGCAGTTCTGCTTTCTGTTATGATGCAGAATAAAATGAAGATGGGAGCAACTGTTGATTTGGGGAAAAATGATGCACTCCTTGGAGAGACAAGTTCTTATTAGTGACTGCATTTACTAATAATTATTAAAGTCCTCTGTTAGCTACTAGTTAATTATTTGTAAGAATAATAAAATGCTGATAGAGAGATTGGGCTGTTGTTCTTGGGAAATGGAAAATGGCAAGCAGTGCACAGAATAGCATTTGTGATTACATAACATTTAACTGTTCCTGTAACTTTTAACTATACTATACTATACTTACAGCATACTGCAGCCTGCTTTATAGGACTCATAGAAGTGGTGCTGTAGGAGAGTTTATTATCTAGATAATGTACAGTAGGAGGGATGATGTGAAAGGATGTTTCTGACTGAGTTATCTTTTCCATTTTAAAGGTGTTTTTATTCCAGTTATGTCTCCTCCCTGCCTTCACAGGTAAGCTGATTCATTTATGCTCTCAATATATTGTTGCTTTAGTGTTTTGTAAACATTTCCTTCAAAATTCAACTGTACTATTGCAATGACATGCAATTATTGTACGCAATATCAGTTCCTTTTTCGGCCCGTAGATATTTTATCAGGGTTGTTAGTAGAACGGCATTTCTCAGTCATTACCCCCTGAAAATTAGAAACACTATACAAACATGGTATGGCTTACCTAACAAATAAACTACATCAGTAGCTAGTACAGGCTTTCTAAAAGGGCTTTGTACCATCACATATTGATGTAGACTTCTTCATATTTCATAATGGTGAACTCAAACCATTCGAACAAATAAGAAGTTTATGCTCTCAAGGACTGAATTCTTTAGATATCAACAATAGAGACACTTTCTTACGACACATAAGGAATGAGAAAATGTTGCAAAATACCCAGCCCAATAGAACAGTTTGGTGCAGAATTACAAAATAGAAATAAGGTAAGAAGAAAAGTAATCTCCAATGTTTATCTAATATTCCTGTCCCAAAGAACCCAAACAACACGTTACAAATAAAAGAGATATGGCTGCTGAAATGAACACAGATATATCATTAGATACCTGGGGACAAGTGTGTAGGGAGGCACATTTGGCGAGGGAGAGGGAGTGTTCAAATGGAAACTAATAACAGCAAACTTCCGGTCTCCACAACAAAGTGGAGCCCGACCAACTCAGGCCAGTGCTGGAGAAAATGTGGACCACAAATTGGCAACCACACTCACTCACTCATTTTCTGGTCATGTCCAAAGTTAAGAAATTTCTGGAAGGATGTGTTTGATTCCCTTAAAGAAGTTTTCCATTATGATATTCCCAAAGATCCAAAAGTAGTCTTTCTATTTGTTACAAATCCTTTTAGGGGCGGCCAAGTGTATTAGGTGGTTGAAATCTGATCCTCCATCACACAATGTTTGGATTCACAAACTATGGGAACTTTATGAGATGGAGCAAATCACATAGGAGTTAAGGCTTCAAAAGACCAAATTTATAAAGAGGTGGAGCCCTGTAATACAAACTATTCACATGCTATTCATTCATACAGTCTCTTACCTCTCTCTCACCAGACACCTACATTAAACATACACAACTCCCACAATACTCCCTTTGTATTTGGTTCCTTTGATTTGTTTTTGTTCCATACGTTTTTAATGTAAATAAAACAAGGCAGCTGGAAGCTGACATGTCAAAATGTGAACTTGCTTTAAAATGGTACTGCATTGTATGAGATGCTGAAGTTAAAATATAAGTAAAAAAAAAAAAAAAAAAAGGTTTGTGCAAGACCCCAGCTATTCAAGTTTAATTTTTTTGTCACCACCAAGCTACCACTTTGCCAAATGTGGCGCTCAGTGGAACAGCATCTCAGTCATCAACGGCATATGCTCTTGGTGCCGCTTCGCACGCAATTGATGGGAATAGAAACCCAGAGTTCGCGGCTGGATCCTGCACCCATACAGTACCTGGACCGAGCCACTGGTGGAGTTTGCTCCTGCCGGCTGTTTACAGGATCACATCTATTAGCATCACCAACAGAAATGTATATGGTTCCAGGCTCAATAATGCTAAGATCCTCATTGGCAATTCTCTAGAGAACAACGGCAACAACAACCCAAGGTAATCCTGGAGAATATTACAACGCTGCTTACATACATTAGACTGTGCAGACACAATTAACATTCACTATTATCTGCAATGTCACTGTGGCACTGTTGTTGCTGCAGAGGACTAGTAATATTTGATTTGATATATATGAGTCAGGAGTGGAGTTCTTGGTGAAATGCTCCACTCACTTGATGAAATGAGATTTCATCATCCAGTGCAAGTCTATGGTGATTGGGCTGATTTTAGCAGCCCTTATAATTAATACCGATTTATTACAGAACAGGGTCTTAAAGTATTTCTGGCCTGCTTCTTATTTAATTGGGCGGGTATAAAATGTTTTGGATGGGTTATTAAAATTTGGGCATTTTTGAACATGGACGCACGTCGTAGGAACGATCTTTCTTGCATTTCTTCATATTTAGCTACATAACATGTACACATGGCAAGTTTTATTTCCCCAAGTCTTGAGAGGACAGCAGCCATCAAAAATATTTTTCAAATAGGCTCCATGAGGAGTATACAGTAAGAAAACAGTGTTGTCTTTATTTATTTATTCATGGATTTAATTTCCCCTCCCTCCATAGCAGGCAGTGGGAAATATGCCTGTAGTGAAATCGGCAAAACTGGGGACTTGATCAATCATTATAGATTTTAATCAAATCACAGCCAGAGAATTGTGTGATTTGAGCAGCCGTCTTTGGAGAATATCCTTCACTAAGCTCGGCAGAGGAAAAGAAATTGTGACACATGTCACACGCGTGTGACTCAGTGTGGATTGGTACATTTGATAAAATGGAAGCGTACAGTATCTGTTCTGTGAGTCGGGCGAGTGACGGACGTCAAAAACACTCCAAAAAACCCACTTTCTGTGTGGAATGCCCTTGAGACTGTGTAACTCTTGAAAGAAGAAATAACACATTCTTTATTTTACAAACAAATGAAAAGTTGAACAAGATGAATAAGCACAAAAATACACCCCTGCTCAATTTAAAACACTTTTTTGGGGAGGTGCTGCTACAGAACTTACATAGTCTTGCTTTAAGTAAACTCCTGTGTCAGCCAAACATTTGGAAGAGAAAAGAAAAGGCAAGCAGTACAATCATTAGCCAAAGTGTCTGTCATAAACATCCATCCCAATTTACTGGTTTAACTGACCTACTGAACCTGCCATATGCGTTGTGCGTGCACAATTTTCCTGTCCAGTGAGGGGTCTGGATAATCTGTTGTAATCTCGATCGTCTGACTGCTCGTGTTTCTTGCCCCATCAAACGTTATGCCCTGTCCCTGTCTTTTCCTCAGCTGTGCTGTTATTTCCTATATCCCAAATGGAGGTACCCGCTCCTTCGACTGTGGAGGGATGATCGGGCAGTTGGTCAACCTGAATCTCAGTGGCACGAACTCTGAAGCTATACTGACAGTGTGTGAGTTGGAAGTGTACGGAGGTTAGTCAATCAGAACTTGACATATAATCGATGGATGATATGTGTGAATTTCGAAAATAACTCAAATCAGAAACGGAGGAAAACTGTCACAGAAGTGTCTGGTACTTAATGTTTTTTAAAGTAGCTTGACTGTCTTTGCTGCAGCATCTCCAAACCAGATGTACTGTTGCTCACATTCTCCAGAACTGGCTGCTCCTTCGCCCTCCTTCAGTGCGGTGGTAATGGGTAGGAACATAGCAGTGGTGGAGAAGAAGCTGTGTTGGTCGGATGCCCTGTTCTACTGCAGAGACTTCTACTGGGACCTGCTCACCATACGCAGTGAGGAGGAGCAGAGGGAGGTGGAAGAGGTGCTGAGGACCGCCTCCTTCCCCCTCACCAAACATGTTTGGTTGGGATTGCGCAGGTACTCTGTCGAATAGCAAGGCAAGATGTTCTTCTTGTTAGTCAATTTACAGGCTCTCTTCTTTTTTGTACTTTTACTTTTTGCAGTATACTTTTAAAAGTCATAAATCTTCTTCTTTACCAGAGTCAGTTTATATTGATGTTACAATTAAAACCACACCAAATACAGATTTAAAATGTTGCTGGCTCTGCAGAGGCTTCTATAGAAGCCCATTTCCACCAAGAAATGAAAAAAGAATTGCATGAAAAGTTAGGCATGATAAAAATGAAAACTCATTGATTAGTATACAACAATTTTGACTTAGTATCTCATAATTTTGATTTACCATGAGTATTCTTATTTTTATTGTGTCTGACTTGTCTTGGTGGAAATGGTCAGACAAAATTATGACATACAAAGTCAAAATTATGAATTAGTGAGAAAATAGGAGGTATTAAGTCAAAATAACGAGACAGTAAGTCAAATAATAATAAACTTTATTTATATAGCACCTTTCAAAACAAAGTTACAAAGTGCTTTTTTATATATAAGTCAGAATTATGACTTAGTCAAAATGTTAGTATCCCAAATTTACAAGATAGTAAGTCAAAAGTTTTTAATACTAAGTCATTAAGTTATGACATATAAAGTTGAAATTGTGAGATATTGTGTCAAATTCTTTCCTTACCATGAGAAGTTTGGTTTTTATCTCATAAGTTTGACTTAGAGTGAGTATTTTTTATTTCTATTATGCATAACTTTCCTATTCTTTTTTTCTTTTCCTGGCGGAAATGGCCTTCTATACAGTAGCCATCAGATTTTGGACGACTATTAAGCCATTTTCTGTTAATGGTTAATTAGTGAAGAGACTAGAGTTGCTTTTGTTTGTGCACCTTTTTTGTAGTTTGTATAGTTTGAACTCTCTCCGACTTGAGGATCACCTCCAAAAGTGTTCTTCTTCATAAACTACACATCAGTAACTTTCACTCTTGAGTACATTTTAAAGTATATATATCTTAATTTAACTCAATTACATTTCAAACCTGTATATACACTAAATTAGGTAACAGCAACTTAACAAGAACATTGTGGTACTCTTTCCACCACTGCATTCCTCTAACCCCATTCTAAGATTTATTTGATGGCACAGCATTGGGCAGGGCTGCACAGTTAATTGTGTGGTGTTGTTCTTCACCTTTATTGATTCAGGGAAGACTTACTGAGCAGCGTGTTCTGTTTAAGCAGCTCCTCGCTTCTACAATCACACACTTACATGCATCCACACTTGGACACTGCCAGGTGCAACAACAATCTGCCACTGTTTACCTCTGAGCAACTCCGCAGGAAAAGTCGGGAGTCGGGAGTCGGGTGCTAAGTGCAAGAGTACATGAAAAGTCGTTGTTAGCGAAATGGAGAGTTTTGTTTTCGGTTTCCCTGCTTATGTTTTCCCATCTGGTCCAGACATTTGAACACCTCAGCTTTCTTTATGACACCTTCTGTAGTTGAAAATATTTTAATGTTAATTTAATGATGAGAGAGCAATAAAATAATTTTGTTTTGGACAGATGAACAAAAGCCATTATAATATAATTCCCAAACCACATTTGAACCCGTGGTGTTTGCACTATCGTGACTCTTCCGGTCTCAAAGATAATTCACTCTCATTAGTGTGATATCAGGGCCATTTATAACACCACTGCACCACCAGACAACCATCTGGTGCGTTAACAACAGGCCATTAAAGGAGCAATAATAATCAAACAAAAGTCACAGTCAATAAGCTCAGATTGTGACAAAGTGTCATATTAACAGGAAGGATCCACCTCTACAAGGGAATAGCCACTGCATTTCACATCCAAAGGCCTTTTAGTTACACATTTCTGTACACCAAAGAATGTTTCTGTCATTCTTCTTAAAAGTTCAAATATCTAGGCATCCCTTTTAGGTACGTGATGGCTAGCACGTGGTTTTGGATGTCTGGTGCTTCCATGGACTACACCTACTGGGAGGCACAGTCCGTCTGGCAAGACACCAGTAACTGTGGCGGCGTTGACACCAGCGCTCCCTTCCACTGGAGGGATCTTCCATGTGGGGATCACTTTCACTTCATCTGTTTGAAAGGCGAGTTTCGCCGTCCTGTTGTTTCGTTTACTGGGCCAAAGTTTGTGCATCAAGTGTTCAACTGAAACCTGTGTTTCACCATAAGTTACTCACAACAATGTCTGACCTTTCACCCTTTCTGTGTCTTTCCAGACATTCAGCAAGACAAGCAAAGAGTGTATTTCTCCAGTAGCACCAGACCATAAACACAGCGACCACCATGAAGAGAAGTCTCAGTGCCAAGTCTGTATATTGTTGCACAGTTCCAAAGTTGGCTAAAAGGTTACAGTGACTTTAAAACTTGTGACGTACATATGAATATTGGTACATTTCTAATATTAGCTGAAAATAGTATGATCTACTCTGTTTAAAAGACATCCATGTCCTTCCTCACAACTCTATTCCAAATTCACTCTCAGGACATCAAATAAACATATCAAAAAGTCTTTTTTTATGACAAGGTCCTTTCTGTGTATACTTATGAGGGATAAATCTACATATTCAGGTGTGTCTGTGACTAATAGATATACTGTTTCACAATAACTTTATGATAACCCTGGATAAAGCTAAACAACATATGAACGGATGGTATCTATGGTGAGATTTTTATTTTTATTTCAAATTATACCAATATTTACACCAAAGTCATTTTTCATGGACTTAAATAAACACACATCTACTTACATCTGGAACAAAGGGTGG
>NTHP01000333.1:300560-331154 GCA_003416845.1 Oplegnathus fasciatus
CTATCTATCTATGTATCTATCTGCAGAGCTAGTATGTGACCAATCCTGAAGTCTGCTGCTCTCTCTGTGGGTGGGATGGGATCTTGAATTCATGTAAGTGAATGAGTGTCTGACTTTCTGTGTGTGTGTTTGTGTGACAGAAGGGGAGTCTGGGTGTCTGTATGCCAGCGTGTAAATTGGTGTGTGACTAGGTGTGTGTGTGTGTGTGTCTGTGTGTATGTGCCAATAAGAGGCTACCACGTTGAGCTGACCTATTTCTGGACAGTCTCCTCTGAAGCCCAGCTGAATATTTCATGTCACACTCTGATTTCTCTGTTGTTGCATCTCCGCACCTCCTCTCGGAGGACCTGTGCACGCACACACACACACATATACACATTCACTGGCACACTCTGCGACCGCAACTATCAGCAGTTCCTCTCTTTCTTTCTTCCCTTCTAACACATCCAGACTCCAGACCAGGACTCCTTAATTAGATGTCTTGGCGCGACAGGTGTGTGTCGGCTCATGAGTGTGTGAGCCTTACCAACACACACATTGATCTTAAAAATAAATCACTCCCTTGGCTTGTTCCAACACCCGACACAGACCAAAGCAGCAGTTTCTGTTAATGTGGCTCTCTTCCTTTTCATTCATTGTGATGATTCTCTTTTTTAAAATCATGTGAAACTGAATTGAAAAATTGTCATTTCCTGCGGCCTTTCCTGCTTTAGAAAGCAGAGCTACTACAGTGCAGCCCCTGCTTAAGTTGGCAGTTATTCATTGGCATTTCAGCAGAGGAATGTTTGAACCTGGTGGGCCACCATAGGGCCACCATACTGTACAAAAAGACACATAGAGAAACTCTATTAATCCTAACAGAGATCACAGATATAGAGAGTTGCAGATATTATGAACAATACAATATAACATTTATAGCCAATAATATGTATCAATGTATAAATTCAAATTTACAGATTCGTTTTTTATGTGTTTATGTGTAAAGGACTGATCACGCCAGCATTTAAAAAGGAATTTTACAGCTAAGTCAGTTCATTTCAATGGAGTCATGGTGATTAGCGGATTCGTTCGTGGGGGCGAGGTGAGTCCGCTCAAAATGTTCACGTCAAGTTCAACTTTGGAGAACTCTGACTCGCAAATTTGCGCCTTTGACCAAAAGCAAGCCGCCTTGACAGTGCTGACCTTTGAGGGGGCAGAGGGCCGGAGAGTCCAAAATGGATGAAGCTATTGTAGCTTATTAGCTACTGTTAGGAGTTTATGGTAAAAACAATACCTGTGGAAAATGTGTTTTTTTAAAATAGTTTTATAGTAAACTATAAAATGGTAACAGCTTTATCTGCGTACCATGATGACAGTCTTACATACATTAGCTCTTTTAAGACCTTATAAACCTTTAAAGAAAAACATTTTTAACTATTTTGACACCAGAACACCATTAAAACTAGGGACTTGAGGGCTTAATGAAGTAAAATGAAGGAATTTGAGCAGGTGCAATATGATCCCGGCCCACCAAAGACCCAGAATATGCATCATCCACCAGCGCCCCCAACAACGAGCAAAATGCTGTAATGTATGCAGAGACAGATCATGTAATACCTCAATCAGAGTAAGAAATCTTTAGTTCACAGCATGCACAGCATATGCACAGCATAGCTGCTCATTAATTGGGCTGAGATGGAAAAACAAAGGCATAAAGGAAGGATCTCACTTTGCAGAATAAAACAGAACTATTGTGAAAAGACCAACTGTAGTAATTGGAATATGAGTTTCCTTGTCAACTGATACAGGTACAATTATAGTGTATCTGAAACCCCTTTCAGACATGTACATATATAAGCGATGGCAGTTTAACATGTCGGTCTAATGTATGACTAAGTACCTGAGTCACTATGTAAAAGTCACAACAGTAATCTCAGACATAGGAGCACTTTATGCCTTTTATTAGATATTTCACAGTTGAGAGATGACAGGAAACAAGGGAGGAGAGAGAGGGGGAATGACATGCAACAAAGGTCCCAGCTGGACGTGAATCCCATGTTGAGAGAGAGATGGGACAAATTCACATGTTAACAACTCAAGATGGTTGTATGATTACAGAGTTGGTCATGTGAGGGTTAAATCTAATTACACTGAACGACTAACGCGAGGCATCCATGTTTGGCTGGTTTTCAGGTTCTTCCGTAGTATTAGGTGCCAAGTCTGATATTTTGGAGCTTTCACAAAAGTTTCCCAGTCATAATTACAATTTGGATGTTGGCATAAACGCTATTTTACAAGATGGATAACTCCAATATGACATGAACATGGTATAAACCCTACTGTAGGTCACCAGGGCACCTTCATTTTTAGGTTCTTCTCATGTCAGTCTATATTTATTTCCCTTGTGGTGTGTGGCACTCTATATTTATTTATTCATGCCAACTGCTTGGATGAAATTATGAATATCAAGCAAAACATTTACATACAGAAAGTGAGCAAACAGGAATTAAATGAGTCACAACTTAAAGCTGCTATAGTCAAGATTTTTATGTTAACAAACTAACTATATGTAATATGAAAGGTGTAGCTTGTAGATTCGAATCCACAGAAAATTATGAACCGACTCCTCAGCTCTCCTCAGCTCAACTTTAATGTTTTTGGTTCACTCTCACAGCTCTCATAGCCTTCAATAATAAAAGATAATAATAAATAAAAGCTTTAAGAACCCACTGCACGTAGTGTCGTGCTGTTCACCAAACAGCAGACAGACAAAGTTAGCAGCTAGCTGGTGAACATAGTGGAGGATTTAGCAGCTAAAGAGACATATTTTTCTCTGGAGACCAAAAACAGAGCTAAAAGGAGAGTAAATATTTGAATTACATTCATCAGGTGGACACAAACACGACTCCAAATGAATGTTAATATTTGCATCTTGTTTGTGCTGCCAAAAAATCAGTTAACGCAAGTTTAACGTCATGTCATTCTATTCTTGTGCACCGTCAGGCATAAAAAAACAGGCAGCAGAGATGTCTAATAAATAATTAAACTGGGAGAAGAGGGGGCGAGCGTCCTACACACTCATGTTAGTCATTAATTAAGGCTTCAACCACAAAATAAGTAAAAATCCTTCACTGATGTGGTGTGTGAGCGATCAGAAATAATTTTTCTCCTTCATTTCATTACTTTCCAACTTACTGCTGCAATGCCACCAAATATCACGTACACATTGTGGCTCTCTGAATAACGTTTATGCACCAGAATTTATGCACATAGATGTTCCATGTTCCATGTCTGAAAAGGGCTAAAGGGATTTCAAGTCAGCTCCACACAGAAAACCTGAAATTGAATTCCTTCATGTTTGGCAAATGTTACACGGCTTCAGATGAAAAATCTTATGTGGGCGTTTGGCCTTATAGGCATACATCAGGGGAATCTCTACCTGTCAGACACACACACTGCTCTGTTGAAAGGTGTTTGAACCATAAGAAGTTACACCGGGAAGAAAGCCTACTTTCTTCTTCTTTTTATTCTCTCTGCCTCGCATTATCCTTCCTGTTGTTCCCTCCATCTTCCTCATCTGCTCTTCCTCTCCCCCACCCCTTCTTTCCCATTCCTCTTTTCCTTTGTTTTCTTACAACTCAGATTTCACACTTTATACTCAATTAAGTAAACAAACGTATCTGTTTTTCGTCGCTTTTTTCTGTCGAAAAATGCAACACCAACAGCTTCAAGTGAAACCAAAGCACAGTAAATTGCAGAGAACAAAAGATGTGCTGTTGCTACCAATGGGTTTGTCATTTACCTGACCTTGAGAGACGATTTCCCAGGCTCACAGTTGGATTTGGTTACAGCGCATTTATCTTTTTCTCACTCTGTAGTTTGTTTAGAATTACATTTGCATGCGGTAATATTTACACATTTAAGAATAAATGCCGAAAGATGCGCTCAATTTTGTAGACAGATGCGATTTTAAACAAATTTAGTGGAAAGTGGTGTCAATTGTGACCCACATTCACCAGTCTTTGTTGTCACAGATCTGAGATCATTCACCACTGAAGACCTTAAAACCTCCATAAATGTTGCCTCCTCGCTCTCTGCCCCTCTCATCTTTCTTTATCAGTCTATCGATCCATCCGTTGCTTTTACTCCCCCGGCCTTTTTCATCTGTACTCTTAAATGAATTGTCTTTTTCTCAATGCTCAACCCTCCTCCCATTTCTTTTTCCTATCTCCTTTTTGTTTGTTCGTCATTCCCTTTTGTCTCCTTTCTTCCTCTCTTCCCTCCTTCCTGTCCCTCTCTCCTCCCCGAGGGCTTCATTGTTACATTTCTAATGTTAATCATTTTCCCTTTGTAATTTCACCATCCTCAGCCCTCTCCTCTCCATCTCCATCTCTCCTTTCCATTTTCCCCAGGGTCAAGTCTCTGCCCCTTTTCCTTCTCTCCATCTTCTCCTCCTCTCTTACCCCCTCCTTCGCTTCGCTTCCCCTCCTCTTCTCTGACTCCATCTCCTCTCTGTGAGCTGAGCCCCCAGAGACGCCCGTTCTATTTGTAGCGGCTGAACGAGGAATGGGAAATGATGTGGCATTCAGTTCTGTGGCAGACAGACAGACAGGGGAATAGCCAGGAACCTACAGCTCCCACTTGCCATCCCCAAAACACACACTCTCACACACACACGCACACACACTAAGGCATGATGGGGAAAGGGATGTGCATGTGCCCAAACACACATAATCCTTTTGGTGGATGCAAATCAAGCTTTCTTCAAAGCACTTACAGTATCACAGCAGCAGCATGTGGCTGCAAATAAAAAGCCTGTAAAAGTCTTAAAATAAACAAATTCTAAATTATCTGTGGACATAAAAGAACAAAATCGTCTTAAATACAGTTATTCCTCTGGTATTAACTTGCAATTATTGTATATTTTTAAATAAACGTCCTGTTTCTAAACATTAATCTGCTATGTTCATTTTGAAACAGGCTGGTTTATCTGCTTGTTTTTCATGTTTTTGGTTGTTAAATTGGTCTTTGATTAAATCTAAGCATTAAAAAAGACTTTCAAATGTTTTAAATCCACTGTGTGAAGTACAAGGGCTTTCGGACTACTTAATTAACACCTGGCACCTCTCAAAAACCTCAAAATTACATTTCTGGGGATCTCAGAAATTAAGCTGATTATTTTCTATTTGTCTACATTGTGGAGTTTATTTTACAGCTGAAAGAATTAATTGATTAACTGATCAGTCGATCAACAGAAAAATAATCTTCAACAGTTTTGATATTGTAAACTGAATAACTTTGGGTTTTGGACTGATGGTGTGACAAAATAAGGCATTTGAAGACATCACTTCGTTCTCCGGGAAACTAAACTAAATAAAGCTATCTGACATTTTATAGACTAAACGATTAATTGGCTAATCAAAAAAGATGAATCGATATTGATCATTAGTTGTGGTGATACTTTATTTACATCTTGAGAGTCGCTTTACCCTCTGGTGACCATGAATGTCTCTGCAAAATTTCACACCAATCAGTTCAATAGTTGTTGAGGTATTTCAGTCTATACTAAAGTGGTGGACCGACCAACAGACCGACATTACCATCCCAAAGCCACGCTGCTAGCATGGCTAAAAATGACAAGTCCTTAAGAAGTCCTAAACTTCTCATTAAACAAACACAAACGGTACTTAGAGACTTGCTAGTCAGCCGCCACACTTCAAATGATCCCACTGTATAAACTGTGAATCTCAGCGGCTCAGCAGTGTCCAGAAAAGCTCAGAAAGGTCAGCTGTGTTGTATCCTGGTTCCAGTAATTCATGGCGGCATCCACACTTTACCAGCTGTGCCTAAATTACGCAGGATTCTTAGTGTGAACATAATCCGCTGAAAACGTAAAGGTTGCTTCTGCCTCCGCAATCTGCTCAGATCTCTGTATTGTTTTTATCATTTATTTACTTCTTCCGGCAGTTGTGTGCCCCTACAGTACCCTGAAGCCCAGAGCTTTTGTCAGCAGCCACCTGTGATCCTTTTATAAAAATGTAATTTACCAGTTGTGTCGGTTAGCGGCTCTTATATTGAAGGGTTGGGTCTGGTACTGATTCAGAGGTAATTGTTGGTTCTGGTACTGAGCTTTGCGGGTACGGGTTTGCAAACTGGACCTGCTCAAGACTTATATGATGTTTAATTGTGTGTTGTATAGTTAATTGGATTGTGGGGCTACTGTATTCCTACCCTGTTATGTAAGTACTGCACATGGCACCGCACCCCACTTGATGTACTGATAAATGTACTATATGTGTGTACTATGAGCTACAGGAACTGCTGGATTCTGTTTTGGATACAGGAACCCAAAGTACTACAGCAGCTAATCAGCGTGACAGCTTGGAGTGGCTTTACAGTAAAGAAAAAATGTGCAGTAATCCTGTCACATGGCAAACAGTCACATTACAGCAAGAGGTATGTCTGTGAGTGAGAAAGAGAAAGGAGGTTCACAGCACAGCACAGTGTGTGTCTCTGTGTGAGACTTCAAGCACTAATTTGCAAGTTACATACCAACGAGTGTGAGTACGTGTGTGAGTGAGAGAAAAGGGAGGATTTATATGCTACATATAGCAAATTATACAGTTGCCTATATGTGTTGCAGATGCAATTAGAAAAATTAAAATCTCCCATAGTGTGTGTGAGAAAGACAGGGAAAGAAGGCTTTGCATACTGTATGCATATGAAAGAGAAAAGAGCAAAGAGAGTTTAACAGTTAAAGCTACACTTAGTGCGTGTGTGAATGAGAGAGAGAAAGAGGCGGCGAGATATTTGTAACAGTTGTAGTGACTAAATCTGTGAGACATTGTAGATGTGTCATATACTGTAATATTTACTCCAAAACAAAAATATAAATACAACTTTGAGTGATAAAATTAAAAATAGGGATGCACTTAGCCGATACTGACCTTATTAAAAGATCCTGGCCTCACGTTATGAAGTATACAGATTTTAAAGAAAACAATGCACAATACAGTTCTGTCAGAGCATAAATATGGCCATGTTCTGATATTTTAGGCAAGTGTGCAGCATAAGTAAGACTTTCATGTCTGTGCCTATAAATAGTGAATTAAGATCATCTGAGTTATATTAAATTTTACATGAATCTCAGATGGCATATGAGCATATGGCCATCTTTCGAGTTCAATACCTGTGTGGTGATAGTCCAAACCTTGTACAGTAAATGTGTGTCATTTCTAATCATTTCTAAATGATCTTCAGTGTCTACTGTTTGTATGCAGCAGATGGGCACTTGTCATGTTTTGTATTTGCTTTCCTCCTTTGCTTGCTGCCTTTTTTTTTATCAGTCAGTACTGATATGATCATCACTTCCATCTCTTGAACCAGATGTAATAGTACACAAACAATAAAAAAAACAACTATTAATTTCTCGTGTAATAACTGGAAGTATCTAAGGATTCATCATTAAAACCAATGACCAAAGACTGTCTAGGGAAGTTTAATGTGAAATATAGTCGTTAGAGGATTTATATTAATTATCCATCCTCCAACAACCCAGGGGGGTACCTCTGCAGTTGCCAGGGGGTACGTGGAAAGACTGTGGAGTAGCTCAACTAATTTGAAAAATTTAAATTATGATTTTAATAAAAAGTACAGCCACATATTGAGTCAGCTGTAACGTGGGCAGAGAAGTTGAATGAGTTATCTAAAAGTATTGGATAAACAGTTGAAATAGTTAGCTAAAAGTAACGGATAAATGGTCGAAATACTGTAGTTAGCTAAAAGTAATGGATAAACAATTTTAATAGTGAGCTAAAAGTACTGGTGGTCATTAAATTTGTTAAGCATAAATATCCCCCAACACGTGTGTTTGGTTTAGATGCCTCACAGCGCTTATACTGATGGAACACACATTTACAAAAGGTCAGTGTACTCCAGTGAGAAATATGTACATGTGAGTGTGTCTGAGAGATATGATTCTCACTGAAATATGGCTGAGGACATTTCTTTTCACTTCTGATTGGTTATTTGACGCGTTTCGCTTTCACGCTGACTTTTGATTGGTCGAGGCTGCTTCCACAGAGTGAACCAGCTCTGCGCTCCGAGGGAAGTTAAATATGAATGAATGATAAACCACCTGAGCCTCCAGAGAGCCTTGTGTTAACCCTCCACCTCGCTACCTCTGTCTCTCATCCCTCATTCAACTCCTGCGTACCTCGCTGCATTGCTTCTGCAGGGCTACTTCTCGGGCAACTCTCAGGGGGCACCAGCATTGCCTCGGTGTATTTGCTTCTGCTGAGCTGACTTCACATGAAAACCAGATTTTTTTGCCTAAAGTGCTTCACCTAAAATATGAAGCAAACATGCACACAAACCCACACAGGCTAAGATATAGAAATTAGGCTTTCACATAGGAATGCCTTGTTGCCTGGAAACATTTGGTAAAGCTGAATAGGTGTTTGTCCAGAAAACAACCCACAGCGTCACCTTCTTAATCAGCAGCATCACTCAAATTGAAAATAAACTGTTTTTGGTTGCTTTGCATTCGTAATACAAGATGCTTCTGATTGTACCAAAGGTCTATCTTTTTATCACTCCTCTCTTCTTTCCGCCCTCTCTCTCAGCTTTAATTTCCTCCTTCCCTGTCGGCCTCCCACTATCCACCTCTGCATCTCATCTTTCACCTCTATCTCCGTCTCTTTCCCTCCCTCTGCCTCTAAATCTCTCATCTTTCCTTATCTCTTCCCTCCACCATCCATCCTTCATAAGCTTTTTTACCACGCTAGTAAATTTAGGCATCGCCCATATTTACACAACTTAAATAGCTGTAAAATAAAAAATAAATTTACTTAAATACCCCTGCAGTCTACTGCTGATGCCAACTACTGTGCACTTGCTTTGCATCTGTACTGACAGCTACATTTCTGCATCAGACGCGCTTCATTGATGTTTTATCCAGAACTTTCAGTCTGAAGTTTGCCTTTTAAGAGCTACTGTATGTCCTCAAGGAGTACAGATTATTTTATTTATTTATTTATGTTTTTTTGTAATATAGCGCTTCCTAGTTTAGCAGTGTAGTACAGAAATAGGTTTTACAGTAGCTTACAGGAGCCTAGCCAATTTGACAGCATCACATCTGATCACAGTGTGAAGGCAGACAGGTGGAATAAAAGGTTAGAGAAATGGTCAAATCTCTTTTCTCCCTCTGAGCCCAGATGGATTAGATGACGAGGTGTGTGTTTGTGTGTGTTTGTGTGTCCAGCCCCAGTCACACCAGCATATAAAACGGAGAACTTTCACAGTGAAATCCATCCATTCCAATGGAATCGCCATGACCAGTGGATCCACTTGTGGGGGCGAAGTAAATCCGCATGAGTTTTTCGCAGAGAATTCAAAGAGCGAACTTTGACACACTAAATTGGGCCGTTGACCAATAGCAAACCATCTTGACAATGCTGACTTTTGAGGGAGCTGTTTTATTAGCTGTTTTGCACCATCCACTTTTATTTAAAGTGAGACAATAGCTATGTTTCCATCCCAGTGTATCGCAAATTTTAAACAAAGAATCAGCAAAAGAAAATGTGAATTAATGCTTGTTCCCATCCACTGCCATTATGTGATTATTAGGAGTTGGTTCATCGAGATGAACAGTATCTTGCGTCAGCTCTCCAGTCTGGTGCAGTTATACCATTGTAGAAGAAGAGGGCGCAACAAGATGACGTAATTACATGAGGGCCAGTCAAACCTCAAACAGTGAAAACAGTCTCCTCGTCGCGCTTCAGTTTAAGTCACACGCTTCATGTACATTCATGATTTATTTGCTAAGTCTGTTTCCATTGCAGTTTGTCTTTGTCTTTTATCGATACACCAACTTTTCTACCTCCACCAAGCACAAAAACTAGTTTTGCAATATTTCAAATTTTCGCCCGTTTCCACTCGGGTTTTTTATTCGCAAATTGAAAATGCACATAAAACCCACCTTATGTAACTTTTGCTGAACAGCGACCACTGTGGCCGAATTACAGGGTAATGGCACATTGCATTTCTATTCATTCATTGAAATGTTTGTCTGTGGCATGCTAAATGTAGAACAAGAAGAAACCGACAGTCACACAGCAATATCTCACCCAGGTGTGCTAGAATTACCCATGATAAGTTACTGGTCATACTAATCTGCTTAAGTAGCAGCAGCAGCATACTCGCAAATCTTGAGTCTGACGTGATGCGTGGCACCAGGTTTGGGTGTGTCCTTGCATGTGACCATGTATCTGTGTGAGTGTGTGTGTGTGTGTGCTATTTCAGTGTGCATCAAGCCACGGGGCTCCCTATATATAAATGCGGACAGATTTTTGATAACATGCCAGCAAAGCTTTTTAGCCGAGGCTTTTTGTCAGCTCAGGTATACTAAGTGCTCTCTCTCTTCATTACTTTCACTCGGCGCTGCTCTGTCCGCAGCCCCTTCACGCCTTCCTCACCTCCTTTTCCTCCTCCTCCCCCTTCTCTCTCCCTCTATCTTCACCACCCTCCTCCTCTTCTCCTCCTTTTGGCATTTCTTTTCATGCTGCCCTCTCTCTGTCCTTGTAACATTATGCCAGTGCCTCTCCTCTTGCATGTTTCTCCTCTTTTATCGCCCATCACCCTCTCGGAGACACACACCGCCTCGTCACCACCAAACCTCTCTTCATCTCTCTTTAACTTGTCTCTCCATTTTTTCCTCAGTTCCCCTTTGTTCCTCGATTCCCTTTGTTTTTTACACACTCGTTTGTGCCTCCTTTGCTCCTTTATTTCTCCCTCTTTCTTTATTCATTCACCTTCTATCCTTTTATCCTTTCATCTGCCTGTCTTGCCTTTCTTTTTTACCCTCCAGTATTCATCTCCTTGCTTACTTCTTCCCATCCCTTGTCTTCCCTCCTTTACTCACTTTTATCTGTCCATGCTTCCTTAACTTCCTCACCTGTTCTCCCCAATTCCTTGCTTCTCTCTATCTTTCCTTGCTTCGTTCTTTTCATTGCCTTTATTTCATTCCTTTTATGCCCCTCTCTTAACTTTGTCCATCGTCTTCTCCTCTTCCTTTCCTCTTCCCTTGCATCTTTCCCTCTATATCCCTTGATTCATCCCATCATGCTTCTCTCTTCCACCTTCCATCCTTTTCTCCCTTTCATCTGCCTGTCAGACGTTCCTTTCCTTGCTTCCATTATTCTCTTTTCCTCATTTCTCCTTGCTTTCCTCCCATCCCTTCTTTTCCCTCCTGCCTTCTTTACTCTCTTCTATCTGTTCAATTTCACCACCAGTCTTTCCCTCTACCTTCTTTGTTTCCTTCCTCACTGGCCTTCTTCCCTTATCCCTCCTTTCTTTTCACCATCTGTCCTTGCTCACTTCTTTTCATTGCTTTTATTTCATTCATTTCTCCCATTTCCTAAACGTTGTCCATCCTCTTCTACCCTCTGTCCATCCCACCTTCCTCCCTCTCTTCCTTTCCTCCTTCCTCCCTGGATTCATCCCATCTTCCTTCTCACTTTCCTTTTACTTTCCATCCTTTTCTTCCTTAATCTGCCTGTCTTACATTTCCTTTTTACCTTCCAGTATTCTTTCCTTATCCCATTTCCCCCTTGCTTCCTTCCTCCCATCCCCTTTCCTTTCCTTAGTCCTTTACTCTTATCTATATGTTTCCTTAATTACATCACTTTTCCTCCCCATTCCCTCTTTCCTTTCCACCCATCTTCCCCTTTCTTTGTTCCTCCTTATCTTTCCAACATCTTTCCTCGCTTCTTTCTTTCCATTGCCTTCATACCTTTTTCACCCCATTCCTTTCTCCCTTTTTCCAAACTCTGTCCATCCATCCAAACTTCCTTCAGTCTTTCTCCTCCTGTCCTCTTGCCTTGCTTCTTTCCTTCTATGTCCTTTGTTCTATATCCTCTTTCCCCCTTGTGTTCATGCCTCCTTAATTTCACCACTGTTCTTCCTTATTGTGTCTTTCTTTCTTTCTTTCCCTCTTCATCCACCTTCTTTCTTCTACATCCCGTCTTTCCTTCCACGTCCCATCCCTTTCTTTCTTCCATGTACCTATGCTTTCCTTCTTCCTTCCCTCCTTCTTTCCCCCATTGTCTTTTCTCCTTCCTATTTCATTCATTCTCCTTCCTTGTTCATTCCTTCCTTTTTTATACCTTCCCTCCTTCTGTCCTCAACCCCTCCCTTGTTCTCCCTCTAATCAACATACTTGATGGTGGCAAAGGCAGTAATATAAAATGTCAAATAAAATAACATGTCTCTTGTGTCTCTTTCTCTCCTCCCAGGCCACCCTCGAGGTCTCGTGCATTTCATTTTTAGCTCTGGTATTCACTGTGTTGCATTTGTTCTCTAAATGTTTTTTATGCAACATGTTGCATGTATGTCACTTTCTTCGTCTCTTTACCACTTTCTCTGTCCACCTTCCCCCACCACTGCTCCACTTGTTCTTCCTCCCTAATTTCTTCTCCTCCCTTTCTCCCCCACCTCCATCCCTTCCTTTTCCTTTCCAGACTGGCAGGTTGCTACCCTGGCGCTGTTGCTAGGGGGTGGAGCCCTGGTCCTGATGTCATTCCTGGTCGCTCTGGTTGCCGTGTGCATCGGCACGAGACGGCGATTCTACGCACCCGTCGCCTTCATGCTCTTCGCTGCAGGTCAGCGCACACGCGCACACACAATTAACGACAGTCCATACACAATTACACCAGTCCTGGGTCGAAGGCCACACTCTCATTATGTGCTAAAATACACACACCTAATGACACACACGCACACACACACACTTAATTAGCCAATTTAGACAAGGTAACTGGAAGGTTGCAGGGTAATCACAATGAAAACTGACATGCATTTAAATGATAATCCTTACTTACTCATTAAGTAGGCACACAGACTGCACACACACATACACACACTTTTATATTCACACTGACGCACACACAGCCCCTCTCTCCCTCAAACTCATTTAGAGAAAATCTTATTTTTATGAATCGGGCCCAGCAGGGTCGGAGCGGAGTGTCACGCCTGTCCGTTTAATTTCCCCAGCCAGCTCCAATCTCAAGTTGGACAACTGTCAAGTTTTCACATTTTCCCCTCATTCTCACCTCCCGGAATAATTGGAAAATTTCATTTTTTTTTAAGGCGTGAAATGTTTCATTTTGCAAAGCTGGATGTGTTGCCTGTCGGACGTTTTTCTCAATCATAGTGTGCAAACCACAGAAGTGCGATGCAGCGCTGAAGAGGAAATCTTCTTAACTTAAAGGGATGCTGTAGAGATTTACAGAAGCCATGTGATTTCTTATGAACTGGGAGTCTTCTTATCCTGATAAATACTTTCAAAGCATGTATGACAAAGGAAAATGCATGAACGGATTGGAATTAGACATCCTTATTATGTTTGGATTGACATTTGACTGCTCATACAAATAGAATCATTTTGCATGCTGTAATGATTGAGAAGCTTTTCTGTCTTCAACCTCAGCAAAACAAACAGACAGTGTCACATTTCCAGCTTGAATACATATAGAGGTATGAAGTGAGAGAAGTATTTTTCCCCTCTTTTAATTCTCATTTCAACCATTTCCCTAAGATATCCTCAATGTCTTTAGCATAGAAACACGGGAGTCTGCGGGATAACAGTTTAAATGATTTGATTTTTTTTCCCCATCAGGTTTGGCGCAGCAGATGGCTTAAAATACTAAGCCTCAGCTGCCGTTACTGTGCAAAAGAATCCAGTCGGAGGCGCGAATCAGAGCTGTGGCAAATTCAAAATAATTTGTTGTTGCGATTTGGGAACAAAACACTGTGCTAATTGCCAAATTCATCCAGAACTTTGCTTTTAAAAAACAGGAAAGTAAAATACAAAAGCCTCTGCTCCAAGTTTTTAAAATCTAATATAGAAAGTTTGGCCGCAAAGTCAGCATGCAGTGTGCAGCTACTAGCCTGCAGATCTCTTGCCAACTGGGTGCTCTTTACATGTCTCCTGGCTGAAATTCCATGTTCATCATTTATTTTTCATTATATTATGTATTTCATCTGATTGCAGTGCAAGAAATCTTTGATCATAAGCAAGCAGGTAATGTAAATTGTATGCAGCATTATCCCATCCAGGCCGCTATCAGATAAAAGACTTACATTAATGTTATTTTTTTCCCAAAGCCTGTGTCAGAAACTAGTGTTTTGAGACTGAATAGCTTCCTTATGTACGCAGGCTACCATCATCTGTCGGAGGAGCCAGTCTCCGACCCCTAGTCAACCCAAACACCTCTGCTTCTGCTTTCACTGCCAGTGAAAATGCGATCACCACAGCAATCAGCCGGTGGCTTAGACTGTAGAAACCTTGAATTTTTAAGATTGTCTCATTTTTCTACAAACAAAAACTTATGCCATCAGAATAATTTGAAAGAAATTCAACACATAGTGGATTTATAATATTAACAATACAAGAGACTTTAAAAGATTAGCAATGCAAGTGCAAGTTAGAAGGGATGGAAACCTTCTGATAAGTTGCTAAAAGTGGATTATGTTGTTTGTCATTTTCAGCACCATGGACTGGAACCCGAACAAAATGTGCCCATACGCTCATTAAACTTTAGAGAAGCAAAAAGTTCAAATGCACTGGTTTGATTCAATAATTATCATCACTTCAAGCATATATAATTTAGGATCTTAGAGCTTGGAAAACAGAGATCTGTAATCTATGAATACTTAACATACGAACAAACAAAAAACTCTAGTTGTCAAAATGTACTTGTTTCCCCTCGATGGGACACAAACAACCTCTCTAAACGATATCTTAAAAGCCGAGCACAGAGGCAAAGTGTTTTCGGGTGAACTATAAAGGGACCCTCAGTGAATGATAGATCACATACACACTACTTAACAACCAACTACCTCTTTAAGGCTTGTTTTTCACACCATCTGTGTTAATATTTGCGTGTTTTGGGATATTATGCATTCCATGTTGTTTTTTTTCCCGTGCAGGAAAGTGCCAGAGCTTGTTTACGTTCCCACAAGATGAATTCCCTTTGAAGAAATAACGATTGATGTGTTCCCCTTTGTTCCACTGCCATCCATCTCTCTCTCCTCCCTCCCTTTTTAAACATCTATCTCTTTGCCCATTCTCCTCCCTTCCCCTCCCCATCCTCCTTTCACCTCCCCTCAACACTCCATCCCTCCCTAAACTCGTCCTGTTTCCTTTGACCCTTTAGTCCAACTGATCCTTCTCCTCTGCCTCACTCCTCCAGTTCCTCCATCCACCCTCTTTCCTCCTTTTCTCCACCATCCAGCATCCCCTCTCCTTCCCTCTTGCCTGATCAAGTTTGATTTATTTTGTTTTTCTAAAATGTGCTAAATGAACTAAATGACATCCCCTCCGGGCACGCGACTCTCTTCTCGACCCAGTCGATGCTAATTTAATCTATTTTTCTAGTATTTCTAAACTGTTTTGTACGTGACTGCTAAAATATGGAAAAGAAAAAAAGACTATGTGACCAAATCCCATGAACCCGAACTTATTAAACTTTACAGCAGACTCATTTTACATCAGAGGAAGTTTGTTCAGAATGTACTTTTGATTCAATAATTAATATACAGTAATATATCATTTTGAAGCTTTGAGTACAAACATTTTTCTTCCATGTTGACTCACATATTTGTACTATTGTACAGCTGTTGTTTAGAATTGATAAATTACACAGTACATAAATATTTTTAACATTTACAACCCTTCTGCCTCTTCCAGCTGGCACCCAGGCTGGTATCTTGCTGTAATAGCTTTACTAAATATAGATACTGACTACAGTATATTTTAAATGATTTTTTATGTATTCTAACCCTCCCTCCTCTTCATCTAGTTCATTTTCTGCATGATCTATAAACTCTCTATGAACTATAAACTTTCTGTGGTGACTATAGACAGGTTTTCCACTAAGAATCGTGAAAGTAATTAGTTTTGCAGGTGTGTGATCATGAACCAAACCAAATTGAAATTTTGATCTGATGATTGCGCTTGATGAAAAGTCAGATTATCATCAAAGTTATTACAATTCATCCTGACAGAGACATGAATGTCGGCGCCAGAGTTCATGGCAATCCATCCAACAGTTGTTAAGATCTTTAGCTCATAAACTACAAATGTCAACCTCATGATGGCACTAGAGGAAAAGTCAGGATCTCCAAAGTCACTTCATCTTCTAGGGACCATGAATGTACAAAATATGATAACAATCCATCCAATATTCCAATATCCATCCTTTTTGAGATATTTCAGTCTGGACCAAAGTGGTGGATCGACCCACATTTTCATCCCTTGCGCCATGCTGCTGGTGTAGCAAAAAAAGCAAATTTGCTGGAAACCAGTAAAAACACTTTGTGGAGGTGGATTTGTATGTGGCACTCGCATTCACCACAAGTTGATAGAAATCTCTCGGCAGCACAACTACAGAGCACAGAGCCTCCCTCATTCTGGATATTAGTAACACTAGCATGTATAAAATTTCCGCTGTGTGACATCAAAATATACCAGACATGAGATGTCTTACACTTGTGCAGAAACTCGTAATATTAGATGCCTGCAGTGTACACAGGCAAAACGTCACTCACAAGAAACTGTCAATAAAAAAGATTAATAAATATTATTCATGAGCTGCGAGGGATCATGAAAAGAGACTCAGCACAAATTTCTTTGATGTTTTTCTCTGAAAAACAATAGGCTTAACAACGTCTATCAGCTGTCACCAAGTCCCGCACTGAAACTCTAAATCTGTGTCAAACTAATCAGTGAAGTGATCCCAGAGCCGGAGAAGCTTTTGCAATATTCATTAAAAGCCATAAACACAAAGTAACGATGTGAGGTTGTCTTACCTTAAGCCATTTTATCATAGAAATGATGCCTTTCCTACAGCCGCTGTTTTAATAAATGATACTTTGCCTTGTACTTACCGTCTGCATGTCTCCAGTTGTCCTCCAGGCCTGCAGCTTAGTCCTCTACCCCATCAAGTTCATCGAGAGCATCAACCTGAGGATCTACCACGAGTTCAACTGGGGCTACGGCCTGGCCTGGGGGGGAACCATCTTCTCCTTCGGCGGGGGAATCCTCTACTGCCTCAACCCCAAGAACTACGAGGAGTATTACTAGCTCCGATTCAAGCCGAGAACCCTACAGTCACATGCCGGGAGAGGTATTCAGGGGGCGAGGAGGGGGTTTGGGGATATTTTCCTTTAACGGCTCAATTCCCAAGAACTGTAAGGAATACTACATGTGAGCCAATAACTGTATCGCCACAAGCTTCCCCCCCAGGGGAAATTCAGGGGGTGAAGCTGGCAGTCGGGGGATTTCTTTTCTTGCCTCAGTCCACAGAAGTGTGACCAGGTCAGTCCTGGGGAGGGGTCAGGGGGTGGGAAGGAGTCTTACTAGTTTATCCTAGGACTTGTGACACACCTGAGGAGAACTGACAGCCCTGCAGCAACAAAGGCTGGAGGTTTACGGTGAAGATGCCACCTCTGTTCTTTCTTTCCTAGACTGCAAGAACTACTCTTATTATGTCACTAAAACAAAACAAAAAAAACAACCCAAACCTTTTGACTTTGTTGCTTAGGAAACAGGATGTCAGACTGGGAGGCTTTTACCGCACGTTTACGCACGCATGCACATGCAAAGGCACGTGTATCTTCACCTGTAAACATCAAGTCCTCAGGCTGGACATCTTCAAAAATCTACTCCCCAGTCTCCTGCTCCATCCGTGCATCATCATCAGTGCTTAGTTAGGAGTTGTGGCATTTTGTTTTTCAGAGTCCTCTGGAGCGCTTAAACTTTCACAAGGACGTGGAAGAGGATCAGACACTACAGTTGCGCTTCATAGCTTTTCATAAGACAGATAGATTCCTCTTGGGGGTAGGTAAGAAAGGGGGGGGGCGTAAAATAAAGACACCCGCTCAATATTCTGTTATCGACCCAGTTGTCTGTTACCGCAGCAACCGCAGGGCGTACACATGCGGCTGTCATGATTGATTAGCCATGGTCGGAGGTGTGAGACAGGACAGCGCTCAGCTGCCTCCAAGGGTCTGCGAAATTTCAATTCCCTATCGAGCGGAGTTTCTCCGCACTGTGACGTCCGGAGCATCCTTCCTCCTCTGCATCCTGTTTGTGGATGGGAGTGTCTGATATGCACACCACAGACGGATACGGTCTCTCAGTGGACATGTTTACATGCACATCAGTAGTTTAACAAAGTTAGGATCTGCATTGTGAGTGTAATAATACGATTATGCACTCAGCTGATGTCAGTACAATCACAGAAACACATATGGGGAACTGTGGCTTTACTAGACACCCCTTGGGGCACGTGTACACCTTTGTCTCATTTTATGAACTGTAGTTGCACAAGTACCCAGCTCAGGGTGGAGATGAAAGGGAAGTGTGACCTTTAGCTTTTAGTCCAGATGGTGGTAGCTGGAGTTTCTAAATTCTAAATTCTAAAAACAACATTTTAGATAGTCGTAAATCACTTTATAATCTAAAAAAGCACTCATAATAACAGGATTACTGTCAAGGACGCAATCAGACAATCGCCTAACTCCCAGCATGAGGAATCGATGCATTATTGTGTGCATGTAAACATAGCCACTGAAGCAGACTATTTATAAACCAGATCAGTGTATCCACTGATAAGTTCAGGCCACGTTTCATTAACACCAAACTGCTGTCTCCTTGTCTACAGTAAATGTCAGGGATCGGCACTGCACCCGGTGCGTGTAGATTTTAGTGGAAAACAAGCTGGGCATACATCTGTTGGCACGGGAACAGCAAATGTCAATATCAGCCAGTGTCAAATGTCAGCATTAATGGATGCTGGGACAATATACTGTAGGATTGTATCAAAGCATCACCACCTTACAGCAAAGATCATCTGATAATCACCGCTTTCATGTCCCAACCGGCTGATTTGAATTTAAACCGTATTTATCTCATTTCCACTGTTTGCCCTGCCCGCAGGGTTTGGCTCTGATTATCAGTTGTTTGGGTGGTAGCCACGGATCCAGTGCAATTTCTGGGTGTTAAGATGGATGGAGAAGCAAATATTGTAACTTCTACACTGATTTTCAATTCTAGATTGGGCATGTGATAAAGCTATTTTTTGCTTTCATTGTGCAAAAGCCTATTTATGTTTTCTCTCAGCTGAAGTGTAAATTCAACGTCCCCTGTGTGCTGAATTACTTTCCTAACCCCGTGACCTCCATTCTCCCTTCAAAACACACTCCGTAATTTCAAAAGTGCACGGGGAGTCGAATGTAAAATAAGATTTCTCTCGTTGACATTTTGGAGACACAAGCGGCGTCTCGTCTGTACTCTCCATTGTCACATATTTACCGTGGAGCTGTCAAGCAACCGTCACCCAAAAATAGGATCCAGGCTGCCTCCCTCGCCACCTTAACAAATGTAGGACTGTGCAGCCGCCACATGAATCACGCAGCTGACAGAAGTCCATTTATTTTATAGAAACTGACACGATGATGTTTGCCACGGACAAAATCATTTCCTCTGTCGTTGATGAGGAACAGTCGTATTTGTTTTTTGGCAGTTCTGCCTGTCACTACACTACAACAGCAGCGCTTCTAAAATCAGCTCATTCAAGTTTATTAACAACCTGAGATCTGATAAAGAAGATATGGCTTTAGATTACAGCCCACATATTACAGTACAAACATGTAGTGAATACACCGTATCAGTAAAATACTGATAATACTGATTACTGATAAACATGCAAGTACAAGGGAAGAAGACAGGAGGTTAGAGAATTAGGGGGTAACAAATTTTGCGGGTAACAAGGCAGGAAAAATGGTTCAAAAGGAGTAACAGTTCTGATGCTGGAATTTGTTATGCTATCATTTATTTTGATATATTTACAAAAAGATTGTAAAAACTTGTTAAAATGAATAAATACAGAGTACTTATTATTTGTAAAGGAATAGTATGACATCTTGGGAAATACGCTTTCTTGCCTAGAGTCAGATGAGAAGATCAGTACCACTCTTATATCTGTACACTTCCATGTACTTACTAGGTCATTGGCACCCTGTATGTGCAAAGTATTTACACTGTAATTTGTGGGCTGTAATGTAAAGTGTTACTACAGTAAGGAATAAACTTGTGGGCAGGGCATGATGTGGTGGAGACTAAAGCCATTTAATCTCACTTTACAAGCCTTTTCAGGCTGACATCAACCTCATGTTGTAAATTCACAGTGTATATTCTAGTAAGTAGTATTGAACTGATGGGTGTTATATGAAAGTACGGTCTTCTGAGGGGCAAAAAAATCCTAAACTTCAATGCTTATATGTGGATTTTTTTTACTTAAAGTGACTGGATGTCACCGTTTACGCATCTGTTTATTTAGCACTGAGTAAAAACAGAAACAGCACTCACTGTTACAGCCATTATTCCATTAGTCATACCAGCTGTTTGGGTCAGCGGGTGCTTTTCAGCATGTGACCCTGCTTCTCAGTATCTTATCAGTCTGAAAGATGTCACAGCTTCACCGTGTTCAGTGGTGGGGCTCCAGTGAATCAGTGTTTTGCTTTGTCGGGGTCACCAGATTTTCTGTCAGGTCACAGACGAAGCACTTATGCGTCACCTGACTTGGTGTGCTGTTACTCCGTGCGGACAGAGTGGAACAGAAGCCCTGACACAATGAGGAAGTGCTGTAATAGAGATCATCACCACCAGTATGATATTTGATATGGCCGCTACTGTATTTAATACTGTATGATCACAGCTTAGTGAGGGTGTTTTTTGCTACCTATAAACGTCTCTGTGCTTTGGTGGTGTAGAGGAGCCTTAGGCACTAACACTGTAACAGACCTGGGTTAAAATATACAAGAATAATTTCAAATATGCCCGTTTATATTAATGGAAGGACTAAATAACAATTTAATACTTTGAAAAACAAACATTGTTTTTTATGGAAGCCCATTTCTGCCAATGTGATGGAGGAAAAAAAACAACCTGCAAGTCATTATAATGAGAAACTTTCTGGAAAAAATGAGTTAGTATCTCAAAATAATGACTTAGTATCTCAAAATAAAGAGAAACTCAAAATAATGACTTACTTATCTCGAAATAATGACATAGTATCTCAAAATATCAAGAAACTAACTCATTATTTTGAGACAGTTTCTCATTATAATGACTTACAGGATCTTTTTTTTTTTTTATCACATTGGCGGAAATGGGCTTCCATAGGTGTTTTATGCAGAATATTTGTCAGCAGCAACTCTGAAACTGATGTGCTGCAAATACTGTTGATTTACAGTAGGAGTCTGGTGTTACAGCACCCTTATTCTTTATTTACCTGCCAAACACATAAACACTCTCTAACGGAGATAAACCCCCTGCCAGATACTTTCAGATCAAAGACTTACTGCTTTATTTCGTCAGGTGGTTCAACACTGTGCAGCTGCTGTTATTAGTACATCTTTTATCCAAGATTCAAAGTGACAACACTACATTTTCAAATTTGCAGTGTGGAAAACAAACATACCCTAACTTCTCGTGGCGAGCAGATGCAGTTAAAGTCGCCGCGTGTTTTGATTTCTTAATTGGGCGCTGAAATCAATATCACGTCAGTTGTAATTATGAGCCTCTGACTCTAAATGACAATGCAAATATGTTTGCACCAGTTTCAAAAATGACCTACATGCTTTGATTTTTAATGAAGCATTTCAATGTGGTTGTGGGTAAATAAGATTATTTGTGTTAGGCCCCTCAGTGTAATTTCTACAGGGAGCTACGTGAGCTTGGCAACCTGCTACGAAAGCACAACTGCCCTTTCATAGGTTGTACTTGTTATTTGTGGCCCCAGGGTGCCTGACCCATGCTGGTTCCTTGTATGTTTCAACCCAGGTCTAACTCGTAGTTATTAGCATTTATTTGGTTATAAATTTACTGATGAAAAGTAGAGGCTCGCAAACAGAGACAGCTCTGTTTTATGCATCATCTCCCAGTAGGCTTGGAGAGAAACACTGTCTAATGATGTGCATAGGGATTTAGGAGGTGTGTATGTATGTGCGTGTGAATGACAAGAGGAAGAGTGTAAGTGGAGAGAGGAAGAGTGTGTGTGTGTGTGCATGTGTGTTGGCATGTTTTAGATGCCATTGTAGAGATGTCAGTAATCAGCATTTATCTCTTTGTACGTTGGCACATTAAAGCACTGAACAGAATATCTCTCTCTCACTTTCTGCCTCATTTTGTTGTTTGTTTGTTCTTTCTTTAGTCATCTTCATTCAGCTCTGAAATGATTACTGCCATGCTTATTACTTATTTCACATTCAGTGTTATCTTATAGACCCACAGATGTTGTTAGATAAATTCAGCACGACATAAACGACAATAATGAACTGTGGTATGATGGCAGGTATGATAGTTAAACGTGTCAGATGGTGCAACAGTGTCATGAAAAGAGAAAGCTAGCTAGTGCACCCAGGGGACTAACCAAAAAAATATATCTAGACCAAGATATTCTGGTTGGGGTGTGTTTTTAAAAAAAAAAGGTGTATTCTTTTTTACCATATTAATTTGGTGACGTAATTGATGCATTTTGAGGTGTCAATGCTGTATGTATGCCTTTATTGGCAATGTCCATTTTTATGTTGATGATACCATCTTGTGTGCCATCGGCTGTACTGCAAACCAGGCGTTCCCAGGTTGTAGTCTGTGTTTGACGACCTCCATTTAATAATTTAAGCTTGTTCTCTAAACTCTAAAAAGACTAAATGTATGTATTGCATAACAATGGAAATCTAACTGATACAGTAAACCTTTGTAAATACTTTATGTTGTCCCACAATGAACACCTCGCCCTAAAACTAAAAATTCGAATTGGACTCTTATACCAGAACAGAGCTTGTTTCTCCTTAAATAACAAAATACGATCTACACTGGATTATGACCATATTCTGTATGCTCATGCTGCTACCCAGGACCCTCAAACCAGATATTTAAAGAGTAATTTAACACTAGATATCACAGATGGGTATGGCTGCGTGTGGTCTGAAGTGTGCACCTGTAACCACACCCAACATTAGTCAGGTTTCCAATCAAATGTACATTTACTGTTACAGTATGTGAATATTTGGACTGAACCGTATTGAAATAGACAGTTGGTGGCGGTAATTCTCCAGTCAGGTGCCATCAAACCACTGTCATTAAACCGGTACATAATGAGATGCCGTAATTTCAAGGGAACCAGTCAAACCAGTTTTTTAACACTCAAGTTGAAAATGTGCATGAAAACAGGTGGATGATGTCATGGCGTACTGACACGCCCTGGTGTACACCTGTACATCACTGCAGCAAGGTGAGAAGTCAAGCCACTGGAGGTCAGCAAAAACAAGATTTTCAGGATGCTTTAAGTTACTCATCAACAGTGCAAAGTAAACAACCACGACACCAGATGACAGGGTAAGTTAGCTTTAAAAGTTCCCGGTACAAACTCTGAACTGGGACAGACTGGTTTCCAGTAACATGCACAGTAGTACTTGAAAGAATGCAAAACAAACTGAAGTTAGAGACACTCGTTCAGGGACTTTAAAGGTCCACCTACTGATATTGTTAGTAATATTTTTCAATGTATGTTATCTCTTCTTAAAGAGAGACCGTAAATAAAGTTAAACTAGTTTTGATTTACATTTGAGACTTTAGTGTTTTCAGTGATAGTTCTCGCCCTGAATGCTCTGAGTTAGCTAAATAAAAGCTTCAATCCTCATATCAATATATCGAGGGTTAATTTTGAGGAACCCGGATTCCTCCAGGAAGAGGACTACTTTTTCCTCATTATCTGAATGAACATTGGAGATTATATCTATTGCCAGTTTTTTTTTGCTCTCAAGGCCGCCTCTTAACAAACACTCCTCCTGCCAATTAGGAGTTGTAGTGCCAATTACCAACATAAGGAAAGGCTCCGCAGAGTCAGAGCAAACACTTGACCAAAACAACAGTTACTCTCTCCGGCAAAAAAACAAACATATTATCATAATTTCAACATTTAGCTCCACAGAGGCCTGGATTTTTTTTCTATTTCTGGCTGAGAACTGTAAACAGCCTGTGAGTGACAAAAAGAGACGTGTTGCTTGAAGTAAAGTGGTTTATGATTGCTGCTGCAACAGGCACACTTCACTGCCAGGAACATCAAGATCCCTGCAAGAGAGAAGATCTCATAAAGTTACGTAACGGCTGGTGTTAATGCGGCAGTTCCCTGGAGCAGAAGCCTTTTTTCCAGGAGTCTGTAATGTCATAGTGGGACATGTTTTACAGTGTTTTGTGTCTTTTTTGACCGCTGATTGGCTTAAAAATCAAATCACAAATCAAATTGTCCACAAAAAGTAAAAACACCTGCCCTCATTGCTCATTCACAAGAAAAAGCAGATACAGCGCAATTATTGAGTAGAAAAACAGCTAATTTTAGAGCACAGCTGATAAACTGGAAGCTCTGGCTCCAGCAGTGAAATGATTTCTGTCACCCCGACTGGTGCCAAAAACCTCCAGGAGAGTCGGAGGTCCGTTAAGGAGCAGCACGCCTTGTCAGCCTGGATTAACTCTCATCAGCACAGTAAGTACACCCAAAGTCTGCCACGCTCAACATCTGTGTCATTTAGCCTCCAACAGATACACACAATCAGGGATGATCTGACAATAACATACACACTGGATCATTTCTACCTCTCGTGCTCCATTTAGTTTTTAAGAATCAACTACAGCTCCTTTGTTGTTTACTCAGCCCCGGGGGAGACATCTTCAGAAAACATCTTTCCAAGACTCACTGGCCTAGTTTACAGTATAGATTCACACTGTACTCTCTAACCTGTGCTGATACTGCCCCCTGCTGTCCAGATCCTTCCATGACTGCCTACAGCCGTTGACTGAGTGTGTCCCAAATCCATAATGCATCCTGATTCTCAGCAGGTTTTCAGCGTGTTCACACTAGAAAAATGACAAAATGTCAGGACACAGACTAAAAAGTACACAGACACTCTTGTCCCAAAATGCACCTACATTTACTTAAAGGAAATGGAAGCTCTCACCGCTGTAAAACACTTGAAAAAGGTTGGAAGACAAAAAAATAAACAAATAAAACAAAAGAAAAAATAACTTGTCAATGTTAAGAAAGACATTTTGTAGTTTTAATCCAAATTTAAACATTGCAGTGTTACAGCAATACCATATCAGAATCAGGTTTATTGCAAAATAGGCACATACAAGGAATTTGCCTTGGTGTTTTGGTGCATAACAATAAACACAGTAAGTAGAAAATATAGAAAAGATTTTAAAAAGTACTGCAAGTCAAGGCGCATAAATAGAAAATGGAAAACTGACAATAAAATATGAAAAAATCTGTACAATATAACTTTTTAAAAATAAAAGAGCTGTTTGTGCAGGAATGTGCAAAAGTTCACAGTATGAAGTATAAAGAATATGTGCAGTGTGCAAGATAGTAATCCAAAATGTCACATGTGGTGTTTATGGGGGCGGGATGAGAGTCAGTGTCAGTAGGGCCTTGCTGATGAGGCCAGCTGCAGTCGGAAAGAAACTCCGCAGCCTCCTGTTGGAGGGAAGTTTGTGTCCAGGGGTGGGAGAGGTCAGCCAATCCTTCCTGCTCGCCTGAGGGTCCTGGAGGGATGGCAGATTGCAGCCAATCACCTCCTCTGCTGTGATTATGTCAATATATAAAAAAGAAATCAGAAACATTTCAGTTGACTTTATGATTGTGTTTTAAGACCCCTGGTGGCGTAAATGATGTTATCATGTCTTCAAATTATGTTATTATGACTGTCGAAGAATTAGCATGTCTCCGTGTCTGTACTGACATACGTTGATTCATATATATACTGTATACAGTTAGTATGTAGTATGGAATTGGGGCACAGCAAGACTAATCTGAAAATAGAGCCTGTATTCTGTTTGATACTCATAAGCTGTAAAAATGGCCTTTTGTAGCAGCATGACAAACGCTCGGCTTCTAAGCCTAAAAAGCTCCTTTCCCCACTCACATCCAATCCAATGGCTATCGCTGAGGGGAACAATGCATGTGTGGATTTGTCTCTTTCAAGTGGCGAGAAATGCATATGTTTGCTGTGAGACTCTGTGGGACTGTGTTGCGGCACTCCAGTCCAACTTCCAAGATTCCTACATTCAGTCCTTTAATGCCATTTCAGTGTAGCTGATTGGGTTCACATAATACAAAGACACAACAGAAACAAACAGAAAATAGAAAATAAAACCTTTATGCATAAAAAAACAATTAAAAATGTGTCAAACAGGCGTTCCTATAGGGATGCACCACACCAGCACCAAAAACCAACTATATACCACTGAATACCAATACAGCATCTTAAATTATATTAAAATATATATCTTAAAATAACAGTTGGTGATTTAGGAGTTATGGGCCATGTAAGCTGCTTTGTGAGGCTATACTTTACCACAGCCGTGCTTTGAGCTAAATGCTAATGCTAGCATGGCAACATGCTCACAATGACAATGCTAATATATTGAGCTAAAGACTGTGAGCACTGTGCATGCTCACAATATTCAAAGTTCTGTCTTTAATTGGATCAACTGAAGGGAATCGAGTCAAATAAAAATGACTGTTTTATAAGTGAATATTCAAGACACTTTATTTTAACCCTTAAATGTTGTGTTTGGGGTCTTGGAGATACCCGGGCCCTCCTTAACAGCTCCAAAAAATGTATATTTTTGTTTTAATCAGAGAATTGATTAATGCCAGAGACCAGCTGTAAAACACGGTGAAATGCAATGACATTTCACACACTTTATAACTGGTGTTGTACTCTTATCCAGGACTACGCTCCCAAATCCCAAAGTCTATTTGAATTCCTTTTATTGGAGACAAAGGGAAAATGTATTAGCTCATGTATAATCCCATAATGTATTCTGTCACCTTCATCAAATGTGTAAGCTCAGTTTGTGGCAAGGAGGATAATTACCACATATTTGGAGTTTAATAAGTTCAGTAAATAAATATATATATATATATGCTATATATATATTTAAAGAGCAACTAATTAACACCCCCTGAAAGTCTTGTTTTTCCTGACTTCCTCTGGTTTGACTTGTGCACTCCAGGACACCGTGACGTCACTGTTGGGCGTGGTTACAGGTGCAACAGATCTGACACTTTCAACCAATAAATTGCAACCATTATCATTATTAATGAAGTCAACGTCAACAAAACACAAGAGCTACAGTAAATATAACAGTTTACATCAGCAGATGAACCACATAAGTCAACCCCCCGACCCCCTCACTCCCTGCCCCAGCAGCCCACCCACCCACACACACCACCTCTCCCTGTCCAGACAGAGCAGCCCCGGGCTCCAGCCGGCGGCTGCCTGAGATGCCAGTCGTTGCCGAGGTTTCTGTTTTTGGAACAGCTCATTCACTTACAGCACCCCCCGCAGGCTCTCGGTACTTGTGAGTAGCCGGGAGACTGTGGCCCAGAGCAGGGCCTGGATCCATCATACCATCATATCTAATAATAGCAACTCTCAGGCTCATAAATGCGCAGCGCGTCGTGCGTAATGGAGCCATTACAGTAAATCAAGTCCTACTTCTGAATAGCCGGGAAATCCAAAGTGGGTATATCAGTTTATCAACAGATCTAATATTAGTAAGACTGTAACGGCGCTGCCATCTAACCACAATGAGCAGCAGTGCGCGTTCCCACCGGAGAGGAAAGGCAAAGAGATCCGCGCGCCTGTGATGTGATTTGAAGTTTTTGTATTGATTTTTCATCTTTAGTTTCTCCCTCAGAGATAAATAGTGCACAGGCCTGAAGTGATGTTTGGATTTAAACATTCAAAGACAACTTTTCTCTCCATTTGGAGCGAGAAAAAAAATCAGCCTGCTGCACAGTAAATAAGATTTTTAACTTATCAGGGCTATCCGTCATCTTTTTCCACTTTAGACTGAAGTTCATCCATCTTTCCATGTTGCTATAAACTCTGTGACCCACATCCACGGACATCAAAGTGAGCAGTAACCTACTAAACTCATTTGGGTTGATCAGATTGGGGGTTTGGGGGGGAAATCGTGATGCTCAAATCTAAATTTGCTCACATTGGTTGTGGCATGTCACGTGACCAGCACCCCACCGGAGGTCAAAGTTGACTCCGTGGTTGACTCACCTTGATGTTTTGCAACTACATCATCGTGTCAGTGCGGAAATAAGCGTGCACTGATGCGTCCGCGGGGTGTCGGGTTTTACGCATGGCGTCCGCCAAACGGGAAGGGGGCCCGCGGAGAGCCACCTCCTAGCATCCTACTATTTAGAGGTGGGAATGCTCCGACACCCAGCCCCCCCTGCACACCTGCTCCGCTCCGTCTGTCCGTGTCTGACAGACCCGGCCCGGTCCTCCTCTTCCTCCTCCTCCTGCCTTCGTCCTCCCCGTCTTCACCGGAGCTCGGTTCTTGTGTCCACATCGTGCGCTCTACCTTTGGCTGTTAGTTCTGGATTTATACTTTGGGTCTCTCCCCCCCTCCTGGTGGATTTAACCTGTCCGCTTAGTCGCCCCCTCCCCTCACATATAACTTTTTACACCTGGTGCCCTGTTATCGATGGCGGAGGGTGTGCGCCCCGAGGACTACTGCGATGAGCCGGTGGAGGACGAGTTTGGAGAGATCATCAAGTGTCGATCCGGTAGGAGATCAAAGCTTTTCATCTTTGTGTGTGTGTGTGTGAGGCCAGGAGTGTGTGCGCTGCTGTGTATCGATCTGCGCACGCGAGAGAGACCATATGCTTGTGTATGTAATATTAAAGACCCCTCTGCCCACTCATGCGAAAACACCCCGCCGAGGATGCTCAATATCACTGACAGCGCCTCAGGAATAATCCCAAACTTTTCCATTAGACTGATGCGTGTCACAGCTGCAAGATATCGACGCATGAAGCAGTTGAAAACTCCAAAATATGAATTATGTGATGCATTTTCTCATCTGACATTTTCTTTTTGAGCACAACATTTTCTAAAGGCTCCATCCAGACTGCTGATTGGTGTGGATGTGATGGAGGAACTGGTTTAAGTGAGAGTGGGACACTTGCCTGAATGTGTTATGTGTTAATGTGATTATTTTCAAAGTGTTTAATTAGGTATATATATATTTGTTCTGACGAAGAACACTGTTGTGTCTGTATATGTGTTGTTCCACATTGTTTTATCCTTGTTTTATATACTTCTTTATGTATTATTGTGAGCAATTAAGCCAAAAAGCTGAATTTCATCACCTTTTCCATCTATGCTTTATACAGCACAGTGGTGCTGTTTGCACAACAGATCGGATTAATTCACTATCGGATTAAACTTCAAGTCGCAAGTGAAGTTAGCTAGATAAATATTTAACATTTCTGGCAAGTAATCACTGAAGAAAAGACGTAATAAAACACTGATGTGTGCTTAAAGAGATACTCACATGATGTAGTGTTGCACTGCCATAAAGTTTGCTGGACTTCTGACAGACAGATTTTAAAAAATGGTCAAAATTGAAGCAGCAGACGAGGAGATATCCTGACGTTTAGTATTATAATGTGCCAAGCACCAAATATACCGGATCCTACATTTCCCATAATGCAACTTCTCCTTGTTTCAAACTCAAATGTCTCTGAGCTCAAGCTGAGATAACCCTGGTGACATCACTATGACATCATCAGGGTTGATTTCTCAGACTTGGCGAGGCTCCTCCAGAGCCACAGAAGACGTTACACAGCTGTTTACACAGGCTGAGTAGTCCTCCTTATGAGTAGTAAACTGACCTTCATGTGTAAGACTGCTGGAGTGCACCTTTAAGGATTGTGCACAATGTCTCGTGGAGAACAATATAATAATCTTTACTTTTAGAGCACTTTTCAAAAAACAAGCTACAAAGTGCTTCACATAAGAATGAAATGAGGTAAAATAAGACTTCATGCAGCTGCTGTAGTACTGCTGAAGTGCTCAGATCCTTTAAGTGCCAATACAACAATGTAAACATGCTCCATTAAAAGTAAAAGTGCTTTCAAATCTTACTTAAGTGAAATTGCAAAAGAATTATCAGCAAAATGCACTTAAAATATCAGAGAAAAAGTACTTGTTCTGCATTTAAATGTCCCCTCTGACTGATATATATATTATTATATATGACATTATTAGATTGTTAATACTGATGCATCAATGTTAGAGCAGCTGCTCAAGGTGGAGCTAGTTTTAACTACTTTATATACACTTAGCTAGTTTAGTCCAGTGGTTCCCAACCTAGGGGGTCGGGCCAGATAAATCTGAGGGGTCGTGAGATGATTAATGTGAGGGGAAAGAAGAAAAAACAAAATTCTGATTCACACATTCATAATTTTTGCTTTTTTTTTGGGTGAAATATCAGATAATTTGACCTCTCTGGGCCTTAGACAGCTACTTAAAGAACAAACATGTGAGAAGTTAAAAGAGGGAATGTCTCTTTGATGGAGCTGCTAACAACAACTCATAGACATCTGAAGCCAGACGCTGTTTCTTTATAAAAGGTTTTTTAAACTGAACATGTGTTTTTTAATGTAAAATCTTAATCTG
>NTHP01000333.1:331169-377372 GCA_003416845.1 Oplegnathus fasciatus
CTGCTATGTAAAATACTGTAGAATGATGTAGAGGCTGCCACTCCCTTTAAAGCTATTTATATCTTGTTTATTTAATTCACATCCCCTTTAACCCCTGAACTATTCTTTCCCATGGACCAACACTCTGAAGTGAGTTAGTTTAGCCCGGGTCTCATCTTAACAGTGCAATCATTTGTAGAACTAAATCGGGACTAAATTGTGTCCGGGCTAACTTGCCACCCAGCCCAACCCGGGGCTAAAAATGTTCTGGGTGAAAGTGTTGTTTGTGTGACCGTGACACTGACTCCCTCGCCGTGCGCCGGGATGAGTGAGAGGCCGCGGAGGTTTTATTTCCTGTTATAGCGCTTGTAAATACTGGATGACCTGGAATGGTCCACTGGGCGGTGAGACAGACTGACTGAGACAGACAGATGGACAGTAAGGTCAGGTTTTTAACAGGGACTGGGACAGGTCCTGTCCCCCCTCTGCTTCCTCAATTGCTCCTGAATGTCTGTCTGTGGAAATAACTTTTTTCCTTGACTGACCTGCCTGTTTAAATAAAGCTGCAATGAATAAATAAAGCCCCTATTCCCTATCTCTCTCTCTCTCTCTCACACACACTTTCCCTTGTCTCTGTGTGTGTCTCTCGCCCTCTCCCCCACAGTACAGCTGGTGGGTCATCTCATGCTGGAAATAGCGGTCAGCTGGCCTGACGGACGGCTGCTGTGCGGTGTCAGATAGCCTAGTTTGGGAGCTTGCCATGCCCCTGCCTTCTCTTTCTATCTCTCACTCTTCCACTTTTCCTACTTCCCTCTTCCATTGCTTTCAGTTTTTCCACACCGTCTCTCTGTCCCCCAGTGTATTTACATCTCCCTCTTCCTGCTTTCCTTTGCTCCCCGACATCAGCTTCTTTTTCTCTCCTTTTTCTGCCTTCGTCCTCAGTGAAACTTTCACTTCCTCGTCTTTTTTGGGCTTTCTTGCTCTTTTTATGCTCCCCGTGTCATATTTGACCACCCAAGTTGTTCTGCACTGTATGACTGGACGGTCTGTCAGTAGCTAAATCCAGCTGTCTGCCTCTGTGCTGAATAGGCCACATATTTAACATGTCATATACTGTGTGATATAATGTATCCACGTATTCTGAGGTCCAAACTGAAACCACATTAATGAAAAACTGTGAAATTTCACTTCATTTTACAGGTCCAAAATGTAAGTATGTAGTATGTAAGTTATAGGTCAAATGTGTTCAATTTGTACACTTCTAATAATTAATTCAAATTATTTTTTAAAGCTAGCACAACTTAGAGTCAGTTTAGTAAGTCAGGGGATCATTCAGTCCAGGCCAGGCTGAAAATATCATCATTTTCACCATCAATTAATCTGTCGATTATTTTGTTGATTTTGGTTCATAAATTGGTGTCAAACAGAGAAAAATGGCCGTCACAATTTCTCAAAGCCCATGCTGACATTTAAATTGCAGACCAACAGTCCAAAACCAAAAGATATTCAGTTTGATATTATCCAAGGTCAAGAAAACCAGCAAATATTCATGTTTGAACACTATGATTAGTACCACATTACAGTTTTTCCAGGAAACCTTCAAGAAATTATTTGGAAATAAAAACCTGTTACCAGTGTCTTAAGAGGAGGACAGAGATTTTTCAGTGTCATTACTCTAATTTGGACAAACAAGATGAGTTTTTGACCACATTAGGGCTGCAACAAACAGTTATTTTCATTATCAATTATCTGCCTTGATTCTGATTAATCGATTTATCATAAAATAGTGAATAGTGGTAAAATTTCCAAGTCCAAGTTGATGTCTTCACATGTCTCGCATTGTCAGACCGACAGTCCGAAGCCCGAGGACTTTCAGTTTACTGTCACATAAGAGAAAGAAAAGCACCAAATCCTCACGTTTGACTTGAACGATTAATCAGTTGTCAAAATAGTCGACGAATAGCTGATTAATTTGTTTTATTCTTTTTTTCTGGGGCATTTTATGCTTTTGTTAGATAGCACCAGTGGAGAAATGACAGGAAATGAGGGAGAGAGATGAAACAAAGGTCCATGGCCGGACTCGAACCGGGGATTTTGTGGTCTTGACCCCCAAACCACTGATAGATTAATCACCTAATCGTCATTTTTACATGAAACAAGCAGTTCTCAAAATCCATTTCTCTGGTATCACTCTTACAAAAGCTCTTCTGCTTCATCAGGACTGTGCGGGTGTGGTTTGATCAGATTTTACCGGCCTGACAACATAACCAAACAACCCCTGAAACTGTGAACTAACCAAAACTGTTCTATTTTTGGCAGTAGATGTTGTGTTCATGGAGGTTCCCGCACACTGTCGCCACTTTTTCAATGAATATAACGCTGACAGTGAACCGGAGGTCACGACCTTCTCCTCTGCACCTGTCTACCAGCTGCTCTTTAAACAACATTCACAATGTTTTTGCAGCGCATAAGCAGAAACGTATATTGTGATTTCCCAAAAAATGTTGTAAATATCTATGAAGCTGCTGTTTTTCTACATATTGTGAATGCATTTTGCAGCACAGTTAATATGTTTGCACTGTTTTGCATATATTCTGGGACGTTACCTTAAATTTTCTAAGCAATGTATTCTTTTTGTCATTGTGATGGTTATAATAGAGATAGACAGATAGATGGATAGAGACAGTTTTTTCTTGGCTCTGCATTTTTCAGTGTGATTGGCAATTTGGTCTGATATACCCCCTCCAGCAACACAAAAGTATGCAGCCGATGACATGTTGCCCACTTGATTTATCCCCACTCCAGGCTGTGTGTGTGTGTCAGCGTGCGTGTGCATGAGTGTGAGTGTGTGTGTGAGGGTGTGAAGCCGCGGGAGGGTGTGTGTTGTCTTGTAGATTGGTTTTAAAATTGTAGAATTTATCAACATTGACAACCTTTCATCGGGTGTGGGAGGCTGGGAGTGTGTGTGTGTGTGTACAGGCATCTACATGTGTGTGTTTGTGTATATCTGCCTTGTTATCACACCCCGCAGGTCCATAACCACCTCGCTATTACCCATCATGCCTTGCCTAGACACAGACCTCTAATCCTGATTGGAGCAGACAGGCAGGTAGATTCAGGCGTTACTGTGGACACCCGCCCCCTAAGGACCCCTGTGTGACATGCAAAGCAGTGGGTTCACCCAGAAAAAGGGTTCTTCAGAGGGTCTGTTGTCAGGATGGAGAGCTTGTATCAAAACAAAACAAATCTTCTCTTCACGTCTCTTTTGACTCGACATCACTTCACTTGTTTTTAATTGATGTCACTTCACTGCTCATCACTTCTTTTTCTCTTTGCTTCACTTCTCTTCACTTTTCTTTACTTCTCTTCATTTGACTTGACATCACTTCTCTTCACTTAACTTCTCTTGACTTCACTTCGTCTCACTACACTTCTCGTCACTTCTCCTCATCTCGCTTCACTTTTCCTTTCTTCACTTCTCTTGTCTTCACCTTAGTGCTGCATTTAACGATTATTTTTGTTATTGATTAATTATTTTCTCAATTAATCGATTAATCCTTTGGTCTATAAAACATTAGAAAACAGTGAAAAACGCCTATCACAATATGTGATGACCTCATCAAATGTCTTAATTTGTCCGATCAATAGCCAAATCCCAAATATATTCAATTTATTATAATGCAAGACCAAGAAAAGTGGCACATTTTCACATTTTGGAACCTGGAACAATCAAATTTTTGGAATTTTTGCTGCAAAAATAACTTAAACAATTAGTCAGTTATCAAAATAGTTGCCAATTAGTTTTCTGTTGATAGACTAATTGATTAATCGACTAATCGTTGCAGCTCTACTTCACTTCACTTCTTCTCTTCACCTCACTTCTCTTTGTCTCCTCATTTCACTTCACTTCTGTGCTCCTCACCTTTTCTCTTCTTTTGACTTCACTGCTCTTTTCTTCTTTTCTTTTCTTTTCTTCTCTTCACTTCTTTTCACCTTTCTTCACCTCTTCTCTTCTTCCTCCTCTCTTCTCGCTTGTTGTCGATCTGTTTCTTCCTGCTCTGGCCCCGGGGCGGGCACCTCCTCCATTTTTACTCTTTAATTTCTATCACTCTTTCTCTCTGCCACATACATGTCATCCACAGCACGGTACTTTTTGTGGGTTTTGGTTGGTTGTTTCTTTTTCTTTGGTTAGAACCCCCCCTTGAAGAACCACCATTGAGTAAAACTCTAAATATACTCTAAATGTAGGCACAAAGTCCTCAGTTAACACTCCGGGATTGAAGTTGTCCCTCAGAGCTGTTTTAGGATCAGCCTCTCTGTCTTTTAAATCTTAACCTTATCTGTCAGCGGCACAGGAGGAGTTACTGATCTGAGTACAGCCACGGTGTCTGGGGACGGTTTAGTGCAACACCACTTAGAGCTAATATCAGCCTTCACTTTGCATTTACAAAACGGCCATTCTGCACAGAGTATGGGGAGAGAAGAAGAACGACATATTTTAATAATAAATGAAACATTATTTTACCCTCCTGTTTGCATACCTTCAACAACCAAACGACAAAATAAGTCAATAAAGACCTAAACAAATAATGAATTATTATTAGAAATATGGATCTATCTAACCAAAGAGGTAAATAACTCTGCAAACAACAAACTAACCAAAAAAACAGTAAACCAACTGAACAAATAAACAACTACCTTAACAAACAACACACTGTGCTCTGAGCTGGCAGAATAACAGCTGTCGTGTTGAATCCAGCTCAGTGAAATGATGAAAATGAAACAACGCTATGACTAATTTTTCAAGCCTGACTGAGGAACGCCATTCGGGAAATTCAATTTTGAAGTCGGTAGACTGCTTGATGTAATAGGAACAGGCCTTACAGGAATGAAAATATAACCAAAAGTGGTAACAAAGGCTGGAACACAGAATCTTGCATGGAGTATCATTTATAGCTTAGAAGCAAGTTTATATTTTCCTGCACAGTAATATGTAGTATAAATACTATGTGTTGCATTCCAGGTTAAATAAGGGAAAAGATTTGGCAATACAGTTATTTATTATACATTTTAACAAACAAAAACACAACTTTTACTGCAACTTTAGCGGCTCTGTGCTGTTCTTTATTGGATTTGGAGTGTACAGTAAAAACACAAACTATAACGCATAAATCTAACCTCTGTTGCTTGTCTAAGTACGTCTTAAGCATCCTTAAGATGAAGTCTGATCTCACATCTTCCTTATCATACTGCACCATCACACCGGGGCTAAATAGCTGTTAGTACAACAACTGTTTCTTTATTTACAAGTCATCTACACGGATCATCAACTGGTGTGGATGCTGACTTTTTGACGTGGTTGTTCTCTCGGGGAACAACTGAAGAAGACAGGCACTGTATGAATGCAGACAACAGGTATAAATATAAAGCAGGGCCTCGTTTAAAGCAAGAATAGACTCATCAATCCTCCCCTAGATGACACAGTAAGCTCCCAGGAACTCCCGACTGCGAGTCAGTGGCTCTGTAAGATCGAGTAATGTCGTTTATGGACAGAAGATGGCAGCAGAGGCAGCCGCTGGCTTTGTAACCATCCTCGGGGAGACTGGGTGAGATGCTGGCAATGAAGATGAATGTGTGGGAACAGATCCGCCTGTTCTTGGGAGATTTGAGTCTGGCTCTGTATGAGAGAGAGACAGGTGGAGTTGATACAAACCGAGAGAGAGAGAGAGAGAGAGGGGATGGAGGGGGAAACAAATACAAAACAAGAAAGATGCAGAATAAAGGCAGCTGTTGTTTTGAGAGAAGAAAAGGACTGAGTAGCGATGGAGTCGAACACTCTGTCTCTGAGTCAGGGTGGAGTGGAGGGATCAGTGTATGATCTGACCCATATGGAGTTTCTGGGTCACTACAGACCAGAGGAGGAGGTGGAGGCTGAGTGTGTGTGGATGTTGTAATGAGTCTGGCAGTCGAGGCTTCCCAAAGGAACCCCCTCCCTGCTCAAATCAGACGCACACACACACACACACACACACACATCTGCGCGTACAAAAACCCTTTCTGGGTTAGGAGGAGTCATGTCAGGGAGAGTGGGTGTTTCACAATCAGGTTGTACCCCACTCTCATGGAAGTGGGCCAACAGCTCGCAGCGGGGCTCGCGGCGCTCAATCAGGCCGGAGGAAGTGTCACGCTGGGCCGAAGTCAACCACAAAAAAGGATTTCTCCTTGCACAGATCTTACTGATGCGTCAAGCCTCCACCATCATCACCACCACCACCACCCACGGACGTCCATCGCGGTGTCATTAGAGGACACCGTGTCTGACTTTGCGTGGTCTGTTCGCTGTCAAAAGTAGGGCCAGGTAATGGGTGGGGAATCTAAATGCACACATTTCCGCACACATCAGGATCCAGGATCACTGGATCGATAGTTTTAGTTAACTTTTAAACAGACAAACATTAGTTTAAAATACAACAAAGTAAGAGGATCGGAGAAGCTGAGCAATGTTTGCTCTTAAAATACTCATAAGAAACACACAGATTATTTGTATGAGATAGATCAATAGGAGGATCTGTTGAAGTCCTCATGCCAAACAATCATTTTACATAATGTGCGCATGCAGGTAGACGCCTCTCCGTCCCACACATTCGCTCAGAGACCGAAAAAGACTCAGAGGGCCAGCACCATCAAACACGGATGATGGTGAAATAAGATCAGCTCCACTTTGATCCTCTCTGTCGCATCAGTATCAGACACTCTGTGTACTGTGTATATATGTGTGTTGTGGGCTCTCGTACGTCTATCTTTGTGAGGACCAATTTGAGCTCTAGACCTCGGAGTGAGGGACATTTTGGGCTATGCTCACTCTGGGACAAAACATCAAAGGGCTGTTTGAGGGGAGGTGCTTTGGTGGCTTAAGGCGCAGACTACGAACCGCACCTTCCCCGCTTCAAGCCCAGAAGGGGACCCTTTATTGCATGTCACTCCTCATCTCTCTCCCCCCACATTTCCTGTCATCCCTCTACTGTGGACAACCTAATAAAATGCCCCCAAAAAGCTTTTTAAAAGTTCAGGGTTGTGGCTAATGGCTGGAGTATGCTTAAGACAGTCTCTCCTTGAAGACGTTCATGGTGTTGTGCTCAGTTATGCACATGGAAAGTGACAAACGTAGTCGTGTGAAGAATAAAAAAAGAGGTCTTGTGAGTCTTGACTGCAGAATGGGTAAGGCACATACCAGATAATGGTTCGATTCAAGCCAGGTACCTTTTGTTGCATGCTGGGTTAGGGGCTATGGAATGCATTATGTCAATGAGGGCCCTCACAGGTATAGAAGTACTGTCCAAACGCATGTGTGTCTGGTTATCTAGAAGCACCGCTGTGCTGTTCATGGCTCTCATTATGTGGCCGTGCATGTTGTCCGTTGCCGTACTGTGTGGGTGTGTGTGATGAATACAGATAAGTTTGCCTTAAAGGATTGCACACCTCTCCTCAGCATCCCCTCAAAATACCTCCTGATCATACAGTTACAGTTCAACTAACTGACTAATTTAGACAGCAATATGTCTGAAAAGTAATTTTTCCATCCACAAGTGGCTAATTTTGAGATTTTAGAATGAATACAATTAAATTTCAGCAGTGAACATACACATAAGAATGCAAAAGACAACAGGGATATAGGTCATACCAAAAAATATAGACAAGAGATAGAAATAATAATGAAATATGTACAGGAATGAATGTTTTTTTTTGATGAAATATACAGTATGTAATGAGATTTTTTTTTTTTGCCACAGAAAGTCTTAGAAGTGGCAGAAAGAGGTAGAAAGCCTTAACGTAATACACTTTGCTTCTCAGATTATTCACTTCATACTGTGTACCCTCCATGGAAATAACAAGCTAAGTTGAATAAATGATATAAAATGGAGGGTGATAGGAAAAATGCAGAAAACAGGNACAAGTTTAATTTAAAAGAGTGATATCACCTTCCATCTGCACTCCTGCTGCGTCTCCCTTTTCCAAGTGCATCCTTCAACTCAAAGCCTGCAGTGCTTTCTGTCCAAGAATTTAAAATGCCTTGGCGTCTTAGAATATTTTAGGCGTGTGTATGTGTGCATGAGAAAGAGAACATGCGCGAGTGCATAAATAAGGCCTCTGTCCTCTCATCTTAATGGATTCTGCATTGGAAAGGGAGTGTGAGTGTTGATGCATATACATTCACGTAGTGAAATGTGTGTTTCCAGAGCTGGGTCTTCGCTGGGCCGTGCTCTTTTCCTCCATTTGTCAGTTGCAGAAAAATGTCTAAAGTCAATGTAGATGGAGGCCTCNAAAAAAGTATTTTGGCCTCATAATTTACACAATCCAGTAGAACAGTCTTATACTCCAGCCTTAGCATATTTATGTATGAGTATTCTCTCATTCATCCCTGTCACGTTCCCTTGGCTGTCTCCCATTTTAATCATGTGTTTGATGTTTTTAGCATCTAACTTAAAGGTATAACGAGTAGGATTTGTCGGCTGCTGGTTGTAAACACGACATTCAAAATGATGCCCAGAAATGTCCCGAACACAGCAAGATAAGAAACAACATGCAGAGGGCAGGGTCTCTGCAGATACAGACGCTGCCACACACTTCTAGTGGGTCATAAGTGACGATTGAGAGGGGTTATTTTTGTACGAGTCTGTACATTGTTTTTTTAGGAAAATCCTCCTCATTATACCTTTAATGTCAAACCATTGCTTCTTTATCTCTCTTTATTTCTGTGTCACGTTACAGAGCTGCAGTGGAGCAGGGTGTATATTTTCTCTTTTATGTCGGGTCCCCTAATATAACTGCTGGGGCTGCGAAATATAATATGCTTTTATCTGCTGATTTCTGACAGCACGAATTGAAGCTCCGTGGTGTGATTTTTCTCTCTACTATTGTGTGACATTATTGTGAATGAAACTTGCCCACAAATGGAACAGAAGATGTAGCATTACATTGCAGATTATGCTGGTGATCAGATCCCTTTCTGACAAGAGAATTTGGTGAATCTGACTTGGAACCCTCGTACGAACAAGGTACACAGGAAAAAAAAGAAAATGTTCGTTTTGTGAAGCCCACTTTTTTAGCATTTTTGCTTGATAAATTAATTATCAGTGCCAAAAAAAAGTTACATTTTCTGTCCATCAGTTAATCAACTAGTAACTATGCTACCTCAGTGTTTCACTGTAAAACAAAATCTTCTGGCAGTCCTGTACTTCATTGCTGTATGAAAGTATTGCATAATAATTATTCACGTTTTCTTTCTTATGTCAAAGGAAAGAAGAACTTCCTCTAATAAAACCTGCATTAATTGATTTTTTTGGCCATTTGGTGGCAGCGCAACAAGCTATAAATACCACACACAACTTAAAAACTTGATATGGCTAACGTGTTACCAAACAGCGGCTCTCCTATTTAGCCCTGTTTTGTTCTCCACCAACTCCAGAGAAAATTATCTGGCTCTTTAGCTGCTAAATGCTCCACTGCGTTTGGTGCTGGAAAGTTAGCGTACAGACGGTATATCACAAAACAAAAAAACATATGACGAGAGCTGTGAGACTGAACCAAAACATTAAAGTTGCGGGCTGTAAAACCAAAACAATGAGCTGAAAGAGGCTAAAACGCTCCATAGAGCTGAGGGGAACTACAGTGGTGATAAATCTCTGTGGTTTTATCACTATGAGCGACACTTTTCACATACGCATTGTCATTTAATGCATTGTTAATGTAAAAATAATGGGTAGAGCAGCTTTAATTTGAATTTTAACGGCAAGAAGGAAGTGTTGCGTCGTTCCTACTGTGAAGCAGCTGCCCCTGTATTCAGGCATGACAGAGGGATTTGACAGTGAAGGAGGAGTTGGGCACCAAGTCTGCATGGGAACCTCCAGCTGCAAATAGCCTACACTTCTGTGTATTTTCAGCCACGTAAACACCATCACCTCAGTACTTTTGAGACTACATGTGCATGCATGTCAGCACAGTGAGCGCAGCTCTTTTTATGTGTTCTCACAGCGCATTATAGATCCACAGTTGCCTTGAGTCAGTTTCAGCCGAGCACTTTTTAATCTGGCCTTTGCTCTCTCCACTATTTGCCCTCCATCTCTTGTTTGTTCTCTCAGCATCTCTCCTTTTCTACTCTGTATTCCCTCCTCCTGTATTGCTGTCTGTCTCTCCATTTTTCTTGATTTTCATTTCGTTGTTTCATTCTCTTATTTGCTCTGACTGTCATCTGGTCTCTGACACAAACACACACTCCCTGCCTCTCGACTATCTTCTATCCCTCGCGCCTTCCTGTCTCTCTTTCTTTTCTTTTTTTTTATGAAATAGTCAGCAATGTTCTTTTCATTTTTGCTCCCTCAAATGGTGTCACAAGGTTGTGGGAAGGAAAGATGGAATGGGAGAGATGATTTAGAAAACACAGATGAGTGGAAAAAGGGAGTGAAAGAAAAATTCAGAGAAATAGAGACAGATGGCCAGAGGGCAGATGGCGCCACTTAGGTTGAAAGGTTGAATAGATGATAGGGAGGAGGGAAAGATGGAGGAATGGGGAGCTGTAAAAAAAACAAAAAAACGCAAAGAGGCCAGAGGTTTGGGTTGCAGGAGGATTTTAGATGAAGGATATACTGAAGGATGGAGCGGAGAAGGTTGAAAGAGGAGACAGGGAGTTTTCCCGAAGCTGCTTGGATGGAGGGATGGAGAAGAAGCAGGAGGCCTGGTGAGAAAGATGGAGGAATAGAAAACGATGCGAGTTTTGAAGTTCTAGAGGACAGTTCCACCAAAGGAGCTGACAGGAAGGAGGGCATGATGGAGAGAGTTTGAGTTTTGAAGGTTGTGTTTCTTAAATATGAGAACCAGTGTGTCTCTGGGATGTTTTGTGGGTCTCTGAGCTGGTTAGCAGGCGGTCTGACTCACCAGATGTGGACCACTGTGAAAAGCCTCCCACTGGCCCCCACATGTTGCCCCTTTTGAAGTCTCTCAATCTGGCAACTGCTCGTGCTCGAGCTAACATGCTACATACTAGTGATGGGAAACGTGGACAGGACATTGAATATTGGGCAGTAAAACAATGTTGCCTGTCTCATTGAAATAAAGTCTGTAAAATGTACATCTAAAAGAGAGGTTCTTGATGTTTGTTAAAAATAGATATATATAATGCACTCCAGTACAACAACGCCATCCACTACGACCTTAATAATAAACATAAAGTAGAATTATTGCCTTTCTGACAGTGTCAACAAAAACCAGAAACCATGACTGAGATTCTGCACACCTGTTTTTTTTCTCTGAAATGTTATAAGCACAACAACATGATGCGTTTTCCATTTCCCACCCATTGCTTCTATATTATTTGCAATTCAAGGCTCAAAAACAGCTCCTCGTGTTGATTTCCTCATAAACTCTCAGTCATTCTGGTTTTGCGTCTAACAATGACGTTAAACCCGTCCGTCTAGTTTGTAGACTAAACAGTAGCCACAGTCATTAAATAACTGGCATTTGCTGTATCAATTAACACATCAGCTCTTTTCCTCTTAAAGTTTTCGTTCATAAAAGTGCTTTTTTTTTTATGATGCGGTGGAGGTGGTTATTATTTTAAGCAAGGTGGCCCACCTCCAATGATCCAATGATGGTGAAGTGCTTGTTTTATGATCACCGGAAAACAAAGTCATCGAGATCACAAATTACCTGTTACATGAGTACAGGAAAACAAAACAGCAGAAGTGATTACATGCCCTTCTTCTCCAGCCTTCCACAGCTGACTTGATTTGGCATGAACTTAATTATCCCTGTGCAAAACATTCAAAGAGAAAGAAATTCAAACAGCACAACCTTTTTTTTCACCTTTACTACACACTGATTGTAAGTTCTGTTCGATCTTAGCAGAGATGGTCTGAAGTGCACACATTGTGAGGTGATTAATAGCAGGAATATTACCAGTAACAGAACTGAGAGAATTGGAAATAGACTTTAAGATCTTGAGATCAACAAGATTATCCTTTCCAAGTCAGGTAACCATAGTGAGGAAATTAGAAGAAACTGTTGCACATCAGAGTGGCCAAGTCTGTTTTAATTAATGCTTTTGATGTTATAATGTTTGATGTTTTATTAGACAGTAGGAGTATCTGGACCAGTGCGCTTAACTTATCTTTAAGGCTGTAATGTAGCCCCGTGAATATTCACGTTCAGTCGAATGTTGTGCTGAAAACCAAATCTCTTTACAATGTGGACCTCTTTTTTATGCTGTTTGTTGCTGGTTTTTGCACTTGCCATGACCAACTTTTCCCCCCAAGCAAGGGCTTAATGTTAGTGAGTTTCATTAAAGGGCTGCAGGGTGACTTGGTGGATCCGTGCTGCAACTCTGCCTCCAGTTTCAACACCCACTGAATGCTCCATCCTGCTCCCTCCCTGTATCTCGTTTTTCCTGTCACTCTTTTAGTTTTTATTTACCTTCTCTGCACTTAGCTGATGCAACCAAAGCAACCGACTGGATGTTAGAATAAGCATTAGTTCAGCATTGCATCCTGTAATAAGGAGTCCGAGGATCAGAGCCACTGTGACATGATGATATCCCTGTGAACATGGAAGGATCATGGAGGAGGAAAATGCTGGTATAGGAAATGAAAAATGGGGATTTTTTTCTGAATTACTGGAGAGAGGCTGTTGATCAATGAATGAATTTTCAGCCTAAAGGCACAAGAAAATCTGCGTGAATCTTTCGCGTCAAGTTCAACTTTGGTGAACGTTGACCTGTGAATTTGCGGCGTTGACCAATAGCAAGCTACCTTGACAGTGCTGACATTTGAGGGGATGATCCTAGGATGGTGAAGGGAAGTAATAAGCGTGAAACGTTGTTCTCGTAGCAAACAAACGTTCTTGATGTCAAACCCTTGACTGGTTAGGTTCCGGCATGGAGAGCGACATGGATAGGGTTAGGGTGACAATATCAGGGTCAGGCCAATCAGAGGCAGAGTCGGGGTGGGACATGACTTCACCATCCTAGGAAAAAAATATCGCCTCCAGGAGCTAAACTGACAAGCCTGGCCAGCAAGTTAGTGGTTCGCCTACAGCTACAACAGTTCGCCAACTAGCCCTGTGAGTGTAGTTACTACGTCACCAGGCTTCTTGAACAAAATATTTCACAAAAATGCTGATTAATTTCGCTGCACCACTTTCTGGTGTGACCAGGGCTCAATGCAGCAAACAGGGAGACTTTTACATTTTTAAACTGCAATGTTTTTTCCAGCTTGTGTCTAAGGGCCCTTTCACATCCAGACTTTCTGACTTTTTAGTTTGATCTGAACCAAAATTACAGGTGTGAAACTTACTTACAGGAAGTTCTGGCAGGCTCTCATCAGAACCGGAAAAAGGAAAAACAACCCAGCAAAACAAAATGAGCAGCGCAGTACCACATGGGGAGAGGTGGAGACCAAATGTTTAATTATAATTATTATTATAGCTGCGACAAAATGAATCTGTTCATTCATTTTTCTCCATTTATCTTGAATTGACAACACGCCGACATGTAAGACACACCCCTGTCTGCAAACCAATCAATTACAAGTATAGGAAGACGCAGCTCACGTCATTGATGACAACAGGACGTAGGTTTGTCATGTATAGTTCTTTAGTGCCCTCGCATAATTGCAATGTGAAACCAAAACAAACTGGATCAAATGCATATAATGTAAAAAACCCCGCGAACCTTGGTTTGAACTGTCAGGTGTGAGAAGGCCCTTAAGAGCCGAAGGACCGACTTAACCGCTTTCTAAAGCAGCAACAGGTTCTGTGTGTGCTGAAGAAAAGAAACCAAGTAAAATCCAAAATATCAAGGGATCCCTTTAAGAATAATCAGGACAAAAACAAGTGAAAGGGCTGACATGCAGATGAAAGAGCGAGGGATGAGAGACACAGGGAGAGAAGGTGGGAGGGCTGGCGAGGAGAGGGACAGGGCTCTGATTGCAGTTAATTGCTGTTCACATCCAGGGCGGGTCTAATCACTCTGAGGCTCTGTGCATGTGTGTGTCTTGGTGTGTGTGCAGACTATGCTAATTCTTTCCCAGCCTCTGGGTATAGCCCTGAGCTCAGTGGAGCGGCGGCTTGGTCGTGCTTTAGCCTTGGTTTATAATTAGCAAATAGATTATATTCCAGAACCTCCGCTGCACCCTCCACGCCTCCGAATCAGACAGGGACCCTTTTTCAACTTACGTAAGACTGAGAGGAGAGACGGGGAGCCAGGACCGTAGATAACACCATATAAATAACTTTTCTTCCTCTGCTTAATTTTATGTGCCTGTGTGATATCTTTGTCCCCTCTACAACCTATTTCTTCTCTCTGCCTCGTTGCTCAGGGAGAATCTGTTTTACCGTCTGGTGCTGACTTCATACCAACACCTGCCGTGACACACTTTACATCTTGAGATTAAACTTGCAGACTTTTATTTTGATTTAAAAGTCATCTGCCAGGCACGTTCATCCAAAGCCCCTGATAATTTTGCACTCAAAAAGTTCAGTAAAAAACAATTATTTTAATTATCAATTAGGTTAATCAAACGTTTAATTGACAGCATTTTTATGTATATTTGATATGAGACCTGTGCACAAGAGAACACTATGAGAATGGACAAACACACATAAATTTACCACACACAATTTAAAGTTACAATTTATGTTTATTAACAGTTAATAAATGCTTTATAACACACTGTAAGGACTTGTTCACATGTGTAATTATATGTCCTTATATATGATTACAGCTGTGTGATCAAGCATCTTCATACACAGTTACAGATGCTTCATAGGAGAAGTTATAATTACTGACAAAAAAAACTTGTTTATTAAAATATCTGCTTACTACTACATTATAATGTGTTATAAACAATTTGATACGCCTTAATAGAGTACAAGTCAATGATAAATGGGAGGATATGTGACTTTTTGGGCTCTAGTTTTTAGGAGGCGAGACAACAGGTGATGACACTTTCCTTTACCTCTTGCAAAACCTTCCAATGGCTTTTTAATGGACCTTGAAGCCACCTACGCATCTAAACCATAAACTAAACTAATGGAAATGAAACATTGGAGGGGACAGATTTATCGTAGGCTTGTGTTATCACCGAATCGTGGGCTGTTGCCATGTGGCTCATCTCCAAAAACAACCCCTTGGATCCCTTTTGGATCCTGACTTACAGTTTAGAAAATGCAGCGTGAGAGTGATCGAACTTTACGGCTTTGGGAAAACCGAGCAGCGTCTCCCTCCCTCTGAGACATTCACCATCTGTTGTCTTCTGTCAATTGATTTTAAATAACGTTTATGAGGCGGATGAAACTTAAGAAGAGGCTTTGGACGGGAGGCTGAAAAGCAGTCTTGCTCATTTTTATTCAGCTGTTTTGCAGAAACAGCGCTCCACATCAATCACCATTTTAAGTACTATTGTCAAAATCATCAAACGCAACAGTTAAGTGCAAATATTTTTCTATCATTGATTATTTACACATCTCTGCAGGATAGTTTGAGCTTAATTAGAGTCCATCTAATTCAAGTGTCGTGGTTGCCTTTCTCAGTTTACTCCATTAGATTTAATTTGACCCGGGCAGAAGTGCAGATCAATCAGAATTTTATCTTAATGAGCCAGTCTCACTCAGCTGGTCAGTTTTCCAGCCGCAGGGCCTGGTAGTCTGTTAGTTGACTTGTTTACATGCCTTTAAACTAGAATTAAATCCATTAAGAGTTTTTGGACCTGATGCTACAGTTGCTCAAGCACTTGTCAGCATGCGTGGTTGTGTTTTGGACACAAGGGTGCACAGGAAGGGGAGGAAAAAGGGAACATATTGCTGTCCAACACCTTTTCTTAGACTAACAATGGAATCCAGGTGTTTTGAATTTGTATTTTAATGGAAATTATTGCCTTCAGCACTGAGCAATATGTGGCCAACAGATGCCATGTCAGCTTGGAATTAGGGGGATAAATTCAAGGCATCAAGTTGGGATCAGTATTGCTCAATTTGCCAGAAGCACAGAAATTCGTCTTGGTGACTTTGCTGCTGAAACTGAATCACAACAAGTTACAGAGTCACAAAATAGAACATACACTGGAAACGACATTGGAGAGCAAATTATAAAAATAATTCAACATTTTGGGAAATAAGCTTATTTGCTTTCTTGCCGAAAGTGTGATAAGAAGATTAATACCATATTCATGTCTTTAAACAAAGCATGAAGAAGCCAGAGCCAGGACACGATTAGCTTAGCTTAGCATAAAGACTGGAAGCAGGGGGAAACAGCTTGCATGGCTCTGTCCAAAGTGTTGTTTGTTTAATTTGTATGATAAGAACATAAAAACGTTGTGTTCAAATTAAGCAAATGAAAAATATCCTTTTAACAAATGGGCTTTACAGGTGTTCGTAGGTGTATTTATGCACTTTAGAGTGAGCTAGCTGGTTCCCCCTACTTCCAGTCTTCGGGCACGTTTCAGAGGATAAAGTATTCCTAAATATGAGCCAAGCTAAACAGTTTAATTAGCCCTCAGGTTGTTTGAGTCCATTGTATGCTGTTGTAACATAATTCAAAACCACTTTGTGTGCTCTGTCTTTGATCAACAAGAACAGAGAAGTTTTGTCTTTGGCAAAAAATGTTAGAAGAGGTTTGTTCTAAAATAAGATCATCCCTGTGTGACAAACGGCACACTTACTGTTACATAATGATTAGGAGCACAGAATTAAAACAAATGTACTATTCATGTCACATTTTGGGTTAGGGAACTATTCACATGAGCTTTTATGGTTTAATAAAGGACTTGTTCAAACACATTATCTGACAATAGCGGAAACAGGACTCCTCTGAATTGTAAAAGTGATGGAGATTATCTGGCACTAACTACCTCACTCTGCTACATTATAGTGGTAATAGTGGACCAAATATAATGGAAAATCTACAGGCATGGTACATTTTATAACATAATTCCTTGAAAAATTCCACAAAATAACGATAACAACTAAAACCCAAGTAAGTAAGAAAGTGCTGGACTGATTAGGTCTTGGCGTTGCTTCAGTTTCAGTACCAGTATCAATACCAAAACTACTTTTTCAATACTTTACGGACGAAAAGCAGCCCTGTGCTTAAACAGACTGATGCTGATTTTTTTTCTTCATTTGTCAAAGTTCGGACACTCAAATAAAATGGTGGACAGTTGATATAGTGCCCTACATAATCAAGAGAGTGTGATTTTGGACACAGCAAGCGAATATGATCCGTGATCATCAGTGGTCGCTGAATTTTCCCAGTAAAATGACCCTTTAACTGTTGAATTCTGCTGGAGTGAACACAGCTGAGCGGTTTGCGGTCTGCCCTCTTTTTAAGTTTGAAAAAAAAGTCTTAATTCACCCAGAATTCATGGTAAATTAGACTGACTTAAGATAGTGAAGAAGAACTAGACAGCTTTGTGCAACGGATTAATTTAGACGTCTATCTGAAGTGTGAATATTAGTTTGATGTAAGACATACACAGAGTCTGTCTTTGTGAAACCGGCACTGGAGTTCACATCCTGAGTTCTGCATGTGGTTGGCTTTTCAATATTTAATCAAATGCCTAAATATAACCAATTAATCATGCTTTAGTTTCTACAAATGGATATTGTATTGAGCGTGGCAAGAGTGGATCATGTAGGAAAACAAATGAAATATGTTGTCAGTGAACAGTATGCAGATATGTTTATTAATACCATTCCTGCGTTATGTTAATACCAAACATAATTCAGGCATTATGTTACTCTCGAAACGTATTAAATATTGTGAATTAGTAGTATATAAACCAGTACATAAAGGTTACAGGGCAGCTGGGGAAGATGAACATGTTTTTACCCTTTTGCTCATTCAACAAAATATGCATAAAACTGCTCAATGCACCAGTGTTAAGTAAAGAACTTGAAATATAGTCTTATGTTTAAATCATGAAATATCTGATCAAAGAAGTACACAAGCTAAAAATCTGACTAAGCATTCGATGCCAGCTTTTGATACTTGACACTTTCCAATACTTGATGCTGTGCACACATTATGGGCAGTACACAGCTGATACCCAAGTGTGACCTGACTTTTAAATGTCTGAAATGCGTCCTCTGGACATTTCAAAGTATCGAGCACAGAAAATCCTTCATTTCCACGAGTGCAGCTCACTGGATACTCTGCATCCAGGTAGATGCTAATTCAACTAATTAAATCACACAAGAAGATCGCTGGTGGACTGTTTCCTCTAGTAATAATAATTCCAATTATCACGTTGCTACAGAGGAGTAAGTTAATGTTTTCAAATGATCCCTGAGACATACAATACTGAGGAAATTATTACAGTGCAGCTTTCTTGACTTGAGGCTGTCGTGTGAATCTCAGGCAGGTTAATTGCTTGCTCACCAGGGGAAGCTGGGCTGGCGTTTTTTGAAGTGAAAATGCTCTTATTAAGTAAACAAAACCCACAATTGAATTACCCCTAGGATTATTTCACTCGGGGCAGGGTTATAAAAGTCTTTAATAAGTAAATAAATGGAACGATTGGATTAGCTCACAGGTTGTCTGACTCGGGGCGGTCGTATGAACGGACTCAATCAGGCTTTGAGCATATTTAGTTGATCAACTTGGGAACATTTCCGAGCTGACAGTGATCTGAACTCCCCTGGCTTGTTACTTTAATCAAACATCAGTAGAATAGATTACTGAGGCCTTACACAGTAATCTCTCCCTTTATTCCTCTCTCCATCTTATCCCCCCCACACACATGAACTCACAGCAGGACAACGCACACATGCAAACGCACACAGGATCATACATACACTGGAGCGTAAAAAGACAAAACGTTCTAGTTGACTAACTGTTTATCATGCTGCCAGCAGCAAAGAGGGGGTAATTACAACATACCAGTGTGCAAGTGTGTGTTTAAATATTTTTGGATGTGTGTATCCGCAGGCCTCTCCGCACACACTTCAATGTGTGTGTCTTTCTGTGTGATTTTGTGTGTCTTCGCATGCGCGGCGTCATTTGAGCAAGTGCTCGTTAAGCTAATGACTCCGCCCTCCGCGGGATCGCTCTCTGCGGGAAACATGCATACATTTATCGCCGCTGGCAGCGCAACAATACAGATGCCATAGCAACTGTAGCCGGGATACAATACAGTAGGCGCTGAGGTCCTTGGCAACCCGGGCGCTTCCCCAAAAACTCCCAGTGAGCCTGAAGGCAGCTGGAGCTGACACATGGCTACTGTGGTGTACACACACCCTGCAAACCCAGAGTGTGTGTGTGTGTGTGTGCGTGTGAGAGATCGAGAGGAGAGCATCAGATTCCGGTTCCCTGTATCTGCCCCCACTGTTGAGCCGTTGTATCTAACAAACCCCGTTTAGGGCTTTTATGATTGAAATTGCAGCTGAACGTTTGCCTGCGGCGTCTTTTCTGTTCGCTGCAGCTTCTGTTTATACGGAGAATTTAAGGCTGAGCAGAAAAGCTTGTGACGCAGCATCAGTGTCAGTGGAAACAATAATGTTGATGAAAAGTGGACAGAGAAAATGTTTCAGTGGGAGAATTAATGGATGGGTTGAGTTTGTAAAAGATGCATTGGATTGTGTTTTTGTTTTTCAGGTATTTTTCATTTAATTAGCTCTTTAATTAGGAAAGACATAGAATACCTGCCTGCCTCCCAGCCTTGGGGTCAGGATCCCCTAAGAGGTCACAAGATAAATCTGAAGGGTCAGAAGATCAACAACAAGCCTTTGCTTCATTTTAAAGGGTCACAAGCCAAAACCGCTGGTTCAAGGTGACTTTCACACCTGTAGTTTGGTTCAGTTCGTTCAAACCAAAGATATAAATGTTACATTGCTGCCTTTTAGCTCTGGTTTGTTTCTTGCAGCACTTTACTGCTCTTTATGTGATTCATTTATCTATGGTGGGGTCATGAAGAGCTCTCAAAGAAACTTCGAGGCAACTGGGCCTCTTACAGTAAGTCATGAATAATAGATAGAAGGTAGAAGCTGGATGAAAAAGAGGTGTCTTACATTGATATTATGAGGGAATAGTTACTATGTGTTCGTGACAACACATCTCAGGATGAGCATATGCGTTGCTGTGTTTACCAAATGGTCTTGTGTTTCTGTTCCTGTGATCAACAGATGGATTTAATAGTAGTTTAGCATTTGAATTCATGCTACAATCATATCTATTATCACAGCATCTGCTTTACTTTCACACTACAAACAAGCCGCACCGGAGTTTGTCTGGAAGCAGAGCCAGACCCCCCTTTTCAGGTGGTCTTTGCCAGATCTTTGGTCCATACCAGAGTTCAGCTGACAGCTTTCACATCAGCCTAAATGAACTGAACCAAACCGGAAAACACACCAAAATCCATTTGAACCAAACCAAACAGGTTAAAAGCTCTCATAGACCTAAAGAAATGGTCCATTAGCACTCCCCGTCCACTTGTAAAGTCAAAAATGTCCAACTTTATCACAATCAAAAGGGTTTATAGTACACTTAGCTTAAATGCATGATGGACAGCTGCGTACTGTGTATCAGTATGTCTATATGATACGTCCATATGTCAGTAACATCCTAGAGTTAGCAGCATGCAGGCAGCTTACAAGAACAAACACAGTTTATTCCATTGCATCCTTTATTTACATCTTGCAGTGGCTTATTAATTGGCTGAGTTCAAGTGTCGTAATTAACACTGACTGAAGAATACAAATATCTGGGAAATACAATGTGGTTATGAATTATTTGTGGACTTTATGAGTCTGACTGCTCCATTACAGAATTGACTGAATTGATTTGGACACCTTTTGGAGACGTCTTCAAAATGGGACAGGCTTGTCTGCTCATTATAATGTGTTTGGTCCAGAAATGTGGACTTTGGAGGATCTAGCAACTGAACTTGAGGAATGTGGTTACAGGAAGTGGGTGTTTTGGAGTCACACTCAGCCAATCAGATAAGCCAATGGGCAGTGTCTTGATTTAAGAACTGTGAACTGGGAAAAGCATGGGAAATGAGTGCCCAGTCTTGTAGCCTTTCCACTTTGGATTAGTGTACATTGGTCTTTGTTGATAGAACCACTGGGGGGCACCAAAGTTGGACATTCAAATTCCACACATTGTGTATAAGTTATTGATTATGTTGGGTGATTAGACGGTGAGATTTTTATTTTTAAAAGTTTTATGTTTTTAAAAGTTTGACGATAAACATCCTGACTGACTTAAATAAGATATGCACAGCTGAATATTTTGCTCCAGAACTCTTTGATCTCTTCTTACTGATCTGTCTTTTTTGATGCCTTGGTTTGCTCATCAAGTCTGATTTTGTTGTGATGTGAATGAATATTCCCAGAAGATCACATCACAACGAAAACATGGCCAAAATAAACTCCAAGATCAAATGCTTTAAACAACGCAAAAATTAAAGCAAGCAATTGCACCACAATTAAATCTTTTTAATAGTCTTTCCAAAGCCAAAAATACAACAGCAAAACTATAAGGAGTGGATTAAACAGTGTGTTTGTCTGCTCTAGCATCACCTACAAACTTTAGCATATTTGACTAACTAGCTCACTACCTATTGTCACCGAGCATTACTTCCAAAGCCAAGTGTTAGCTTATAAACTGACTACATTATTTTGCCAAACACGCTGGTTAGTCCTCATCCACAAAGCTTTTCTCTAAAAGTGAAACATACTTTGAATATACAAACAAGAACTCATGAATCAAACTGCTGCATTGCAATGTTGCTAATATGCAAACAAAGTAACGTCTTATTTACACGTCCTCTTTAGCTTCAGTCTCTGATATCATGAATGTAGCCATCGTGTGCACTTAGGACCCTTTAACACGGTTCTCCTTTTAATACAAGTCAGCTGTAAACATTAAAAAGTCAGCCAGAGGCAGATGCTGTGTCTCAATTCGGATACTTCCATTAGTACACTTCCATGTAGTACACTATGTACACTATGTACTTACTTGCGTAGTGCGTGAATTTCAACAGGGTAGTGTTGTCTCAAATTGAACACAGCCGTTGTGCACTTCACGATATTTGACCGCTTCATCTTCTTCTTTTTAATAGCGAATTGTAACCGGGCGGAGCATTATCGCCAACATTTGACAGCGACATCTGAACGTGCTTTTACTTTTACTTGCTTCAATCGCAACCGCTGCAGCTTCCTCTGCTGTCATTTTCATAGGTTGGTGGTCCCTCCCTGTCTGCTATGTAGGCAAGATGGCGACCATTGAGGATGAGAAGTGTCCAGCGTTCCACACTCAACTTTTTAGCCTTTATGAGTACACCATCTGGGTATTTTTGTAATCCAGAGGTAAATATTCATGCTTCACTAATTGGAATTGTAACTTATGATAAAAGCATGCTAAGTTTTAGTCTCCATGTCTGTGATTAAAGAGTTAAGAGACTGCCTGATGGCGAGCTTTAATATTTTCTAAAATGAATTGCCTCAAAGTATGGCTTAATCAAGAACACTAGTGATTAAGAGCCCAAGTCTGGTATGCATGCACACATGGGTGCTGATACACTCTATACACACACACACACACACACACACACACACACACACACAGGTGCTTGTATTAACACACACATGCTGTATGCGCACACACTTGGGCACAGTCCTATACGTACACTCGAGAGAGCAGTCTCCTTAATGGCCCTGCTCTCAAGTCCCCAACTGCGATAAGTGAATTTTAATTAAGAGAATATTGAGAATTGTAATAAATTATTTTAATGACCTGCAAATGGTTTTGCTTCTCCGCGGAGAGAGGGAGAAAGAGAGAGGACACACATCAGCGGTTTCACCGGGGGACGGAAGTGTGTATTGCTACTGTCAGAGCCAAATTACACAAATCAGTCTGTTTCCTTTTAGTGACTGACTGTTAGTCAGTGTAATATGGTCATTTATGGACCAGCCATTCCAAAATAACTTTATGTTTATTTACTTTATATGATTTAAATGTTATTAAATCATCTTTTTTTTACTTCTGGTGATACTTTTCAAGTGTAATATTCAATTTTCCTTCTATTCTTTCAGTTATTTCTTGTTTCAAGAACTTAATTGGCACTCTTTACGTATAATGTGTAGTAAATAATTGAATGTACTTAAGTCTTTAGCTAATGTATTGTGTATTTAGCTATTGTGTGTGAATGTGTGTGCTAAAACTCTGTGTGTGTGTGTGTACTTGTGCCAGCCAAACTAGGAAGCAGATTGCGGTGATTTTCAGCCAGCTGGTCCGGCTGTGTTCCTATCTGTCACCCCCCACCAACGCACACTCACACACACTCTCACACACACTTACACACACGGGGAGGTCATCGTCAAACCAATCAAAACCCCTTAACGAGGTCCCCCAGCCAATGAGCAAGCGGGATTCCTGCCATTTCCTGTGCTGGCTGACTAATGGCTGCGCTTAACGACGCTCGTGATCGCTGTAAATAAAGGCATATGTTTGCTAGCTGAGGACGCGCCAATTCGACGGGTTGTGTGTCATGTAGGCAGACTTACTCAGCTGCTGGGGATGATGCACTGTGTTGTAGGATTTTGTTTTTGCTCTTGCAGGTTTGGCAGGCGAGAAGTTGGCAAAAGCAAGCAAGCCCAGAATAGAATTATGATATTCCCAGGTCTGCTGGGGGATAATTACGGTACAGTCAGGGAAAATCACTTCAGGCCAGCCGCTACAATACTACACAGGAACACAGAGGATCCTGAACGTCACTGGACACATGGTAATCAGGATTTGTTATCTGAAGCATCCCACCAGGCGAGATATATACACACAGAGCCCTGAACACACAGGAATCTCATCAAAGACAGCAGAGAGCAGGGTCTGCAGCGTCCTCGGAGCAATTTGGGGCTCAGCGCTTCGCTCCAGGGCTGTATAGCAGTCCTGGTGGGCACAACAGATGAAAAACCAGACACCAGATCCCAGCTGGAATACAACCTCCGGGCAGCACCGGAGATCAGTCCAGCTGCCCTCAGGTTATTGGTAATCCTGTCCACTTCGGGGGCTGACCTGTCTCCCGGATGACGTTAAAACAAAACTCACGTCCTCGGCCTGGCTCCTGTTTCCCATCATGTAGCCGCCTGCTTCACTGTGGAGCTACATGCCATGCACCCTTGATGCAATAAAGCAATCTCTAACACTACAGTCTGAAATAATCTTTACATTGGAAAGTGATGGTAAACATTAACCTTTTTTCAAATCATCTCAAACTGGCAACTCTGCTTAGACCTTAATGGTAACGCTATTTGGAGTTTAAACCATTTGAGATTGTTGATGTTGGAAGGGATGATTCAACAGCGGCCATGGTTATATATCCTTCATTTTAGTGTTTTGATAGCCTCTCAACAACATTATGCGTTCTTTCCTGAAGTTGTGAGTTTATTCTTTTTCTAATTAGCCTTCCTCTGAATGCCTCTTCACTTCAGCGGTCCTACCGGCTTCATTTTTGAGCAGCACTTCAGCGGGGAAGAACTCCGAACACTGTTGCTGCACAGAACAGAATATTCAGCAACAACTCAATCAAGCAAGAAACAGATACTTTACAAACGCAGGAGGTGTAGTCGAATATATTTGTCTTCATCTTCATCCTTGATTTACTGACTGAAAAGGCTTGAATCATACTGGGAGGACAGGTGTCTGCTACTTTCAAACTAATCTCACTTCAACTGTTGTCTGTCTCTCAGTCTTTTGTTTTGTTTGCTTTGCATCTCACTTGAGATAAAATTGGCACTCTCTCAGTGAAGCTGATTAATGCCCGCTCTCCCTTTTTAAAGTGAAGTCCAGCTCCGGATGGTTTCAGATTTAAAGTGATACCTTTCTAGGAAACACAGATGATTTATTATGTCACAAATATCTCCAACCTTTCTTGCTCAAATTGTGTTTTTTTGGTCATTAATTAAAGGGGTTTGTGATCCAAGTAATGTTACGTGGAGGACACTTCATGCTTGGTGGAATGATTAAAATGTGAGGCTGTGGACTTTAATCCTCACAGTAGGAATGTGTTGGTAACAATTCTTTTCACATTTCATAACGTTGCTGTGTTGGACACATTTCAGGATTTAAGGCCACAGAAAACCTCTCTGGGAATGTGTGCCATTAAAGTGGAGGTCAGATGAAAAATCTCTATTCATTCTAAATGAATGCAGTTATGGGGGAAGTTTGGCTTCTATCAGTGTTTTTTCTGTAGCTTGTACTGTATATATATACATGTAAATGAGCATCTTCATATTAAAACACTCACCTGTGTAGTAGTTCCTAATGTTCTGGCACTATTAATAGCTACTCTGGGGATCTGTAGTCGCTGTCAGTTCTTTAAATTTGCTAATCTGGCCCTGAAATCCCACTTCCAGTTTTTAACAACTAATTCCACCAGTTTTGAACTGCTGTGTCCCTGTGGGGATTATTAAAGTTCAACCTCTCTTTCTTTCTCTCTCTATGTCTCTTTCTATTTCATTAAGACATAGTTTAAAGTCTGAAATCCCAAAATGTTTCTGGTGACAGCACATCCAGCACACTAGTGGATGCTAAAATGGTCTAGATTTTTTACAGGTCCCTCTAATTGCAACTATAAATCTGATAAAGTGGCAGTTGGTTGAATAAGAGCAGGGGTGAAAGAAGTACTCAACTTATACACTTAAGTAAAATAGTTGAGTACTTCTGTTACCAGTAAAAGTCCTTCATTCAAAATTACTTAAAGCTGCACTGATCAATATGGATGGATCAAATAATTGTGTAATGTGAAAAAGGGTCGTTTCTAGTGATGAACCAACAGAGAATTATCACCCGACTCTGCAGTTCCTCTCAGCAATACAGAGCTTTTCATCACCTTTCTGCTCATTGTTTTGGTTTTCGGGCCATTTCACTGTTTTGGTGCGCTGTCACAGCTCTCGTCAATGTTGTTTCAGGACGCAGGCAGCTGTTTTCAGTAAAAAAGCTCACATAAACTCACTGTACGTTACCTGCTCAGCACCAAACAGCAGACAGACACAGTCAGCGACCAGCCGGTGAACACAGTGCAGCATTTAGCTGCTAAAGAGCCAGATTTGGTGGTGGAGACCAAAAACAGAGCTAAAAGAGAGTGAATACTGGTCTTACATTCATCAGATAAACACACACACGACTCCAGTAAATGCTAATGTTACTCTGTGTCTGCTGGATGTGTAAATAGGCAACTGTTTGCCAACACTTTTGCCATAACAAGTTTAAAAGTGTTAATGTTGTGGTTCTAGCTTGTTCTGCTGCCCTAAACTTAAAGTATCAAAAGTAAAAATATCCCTTCATTGTGGCTGTATGATATATACTATATTAATATAACTTTATTATTGATGCATTAACATGTAATTGGTTGACGTGAAGCTAATTTTAACAGTTTTAAACTGTGTACAGTACTGCTGAGTGGTTTAATATATAACAATGCCTCATATTTTATAAGATCATCAAATGTATGTACATAGGGAATTCAGCTGAGTAGAAGAAAATTGGAAATAAGCAAACTGTAGCGCAGACAAAATGTGCTTTTGTATTTTTCACCACTGGGACAGACAAGCAAGCTTATTACTGGACTATTGTCAGTTCCAATCAGCTGGAAACATCTGTTCAGTAACAGTAAAAGAGAAAAACTCTGTCAACAATAACCTTGACCAAAGCATCTGACGCTCAGCAGGCCCAGTGGTTCTGCTCAGTTGCCAGTAGAACAAAACTGTGGTTACACTGGGCAGCTCCCAGGTGTGAATGTGTGTGAATATAACCTTCGTTCTCCTTGCAGCCGCTGTAAACAACAACACGCTCTTATCAGAGGTGTGGAGTCCTTCTAACTTTGGCTCCAGTGTTTTTGATGACTTCTGACTCACCGGGGACGTTCGCTGTCACGCACAGTCCGCCGCGCTCAGACCAGTCAGTGCATTATCCTGTCAGTAGAGTTTAATGTTGAATAGATAAGGCCGCACTTGACAGAACTAGTTTTATATGATGGATCGCTTTATTCCCATTGCAGACAAACGGCTTCAGCCTCCTGGCCTTCATCACTGTCTGTGAATAATGGCCGCCCCTCCAGCTCTAATACAGGGAGGATACGCATTAACACTCATTCTGCTGTTATCACCTTAGGAGGAATCTTCTAATAGGCAAAATGCAAATGTATTCATTCAATATTCATTCCCAGTGTTAAATATATAGTGTTTATATGCCACAGGAGCAGGAAAAGACGCACATTAAAGAATGAATCTCATAAAGCTAGATTTTTACCCTTTGGTGTGAGGCCACTCATAGATTGGATAATGTCTCACTCAAATGTATTACATTTCCACTGTAATGTTGTAGCCTGCAACGGTAGATTTATTGATACCAGTAGAAGGTAATGTTTGATCTGTCTTCCACTCCACAACTTATGACTGCTTTTGAGGACTGGGAATTATTTGTGATTTATTTGTTATCGTTTTATTGATGAAAGTGAAACATGATTGTGGCTCAGGGTGTGAAGCAAGACACATCAGCTGCTGGGTTTACACACAACCACAAGGACAATGCACAGTATATTTGTTCTCCTAGAAATAATCTTTATATACTGCTAATTTGTTTTGCCAAATGCGTTTGGAGTATGTTTGTGGATAACAGATGGACTTTGTTTGCCGGGGACTGGCAAACAGAGTCCTGCATGTGGTTAGGTTTAGGCTACAGAAGCAATCTCTAGTTAGAGAAAGATCGTGGTTTGGGTTAAAGGACCTGTACGCCTACAGGACCTGAGCAGGGTCACTGACACTCACTCTGATCTTGCTCCATGGACACTGCATGTTACATTAGCGTAAAGTCTTTGCAAACCTCTTTTTAACACTGTAGAGCTCTTTTCATTTTAAAACTGATATATTTTACATATTTTTTATCGTAAATTTCTATTCTATATTTATGACTCTTGGCTTTTACAGTACTTGTTTTTTATTTTCTCTTACTACGTGTATTTTGACTGTTATGCACCAAAACACCAAAGCAAATTCCTTGTATGTGAAACCTAATTGCCAAAAAACAGATTTCTGATTCTGATTCTGAGCTGTGAAACAAAACCGTAAAGTTGTGGGCCGTAAAAACCAAAACAAAGAGCTGAAAGACTGTGGGTTCATATAAATATTGATAAGAGCAGCTTGAACCATGTGCTTTTGTAAAGCAGTAATATATAACCCTCATTTTTAGGAGACAGGGTTGCCACCAGACATCTAAAAATTCATCATCTGTGGTCCATGGATGATGCGCAAGTCGACATAGTAGTGTTACATTGTTGTTAAGTGCTCATTGTAGACTGCTGTTTCGCTCTCATCCCACAACCAAGTGATGACTTCCATCGCTGGCGTGCAGGCTGGAAATCATTGCAGTGAAGTGACAGCACTTGATACCTGCTCGTGACTCATGATGAAACATAATGTGACATGATATGTCACTGAATGCAGAAGGAGGACTTGAGGTTTAAACTAGGGGATTAGAGGGATCTTTAAAGCATTATTTTCAGAGGGAAGCAATAGTGATGTGTACAGTAACAACTCCTCCACCTTCGACTGTAATTTAATTCTGAATTAAAAACAAAGAAAAAAGAAAACTAATAAAGAAATACAAGTCGTGTTTTTTGCTTTTAATGTTTTCCTAATGGTCCCTTTTTTATTTCCTCTTGTTAATACTGCCAAATGAAAAAAGTAAATGAGACTGCCTCACTGTTTTAATTATAAAGAGTCTTGCAGTGCAATTTCAAACAATGATTAACTACACACTTGGCAGCACAAGCCTTATACTGTAGAGCAGCTTTTTAACTGCTTAACCCCAAAAGTCCAATAACTTGTAATGTTTGGCAAAGAGTAACTGTAAAAAATAGTCGCTTTTTGGGTATGTAAGTCATAAAGTAATATAACTTAACACCAATTTTGTCATCAATTGCAATATCATTGCTAACAAAGATGCAGAATCTCTCCCCGAGGTTAATGCCTGAGGTGTGAATTGCTGTAAATTATGATCTCTTTGTAAAATTACAGCTTTTGCAGTGCATGTTGATGTGATCGTTAATTTTGAGAACACACTCAAACAGTCTGAGGTTGTTTCCAGTTTTCTTATATACAGTCCACTGATCGGTCATGTGACCTAAAGATCACCATAAATACGAAACAACATGGTCATTATCTTTTTGAAATTCTTACAAAATGCAATATTTACTCCTGCTGAATACATTTACAAGAGAAATATAAATGACCATAAATACAAAACATACAATGTTACAACCACCTTTTCAACATTTTCTTTAGCAAATACAATCTTTCATGTTTACCTTTCAGTGGGTAAAAAGGAGTCTCCATTTTTAATACAAAGCAGCAAATTCTGTATTCTTTCAATCTCATTTTTCCAAAAACACAGCATACTCAAATATCTATCCAAATATGTACCCAAACTAATTTAAAAGTCAATTTGCAGTTGACCTGATTACATCCATCCTTGAACTCAATTTGCTGCTGTTCTCAAACAAATATAAACAAGTGGACTCTACAAAAATGGCTGTTCCTCACTGTTACATTCCTCCCTGCAATATTTAAAACTGATCCGCTGACAAAAGAATGACCGAAATAAAGATTTCTGTCACTGCTTTACAATAAAAACTACACTGTGTTTCACCAGTGAAGTGCTTTTAATGTGGAGGAGCAGCAGAAATGTTGGGTTAGCATTAGCAGTAGCTTAATCCAGCTGGAGTAATCAATGAGATCATACTACAAACATTAAAGTGGCAATGTAATGGCTATAGAATAATGACACCATCTGCGTTTAGATTGGTCCCCTGTAAGTCTCACTTTCACTATGCAATTCTGTCTGCCACCGGGTACGATCTCCCGGGAAAATGAAGGCTCGATTTATGGCACAAATGAAGTGCGTCAACATTTTTATCTGTTTGGGGAATAGATTTGTGGTGGGCCACCACACATAAGTCTATTATTGTGAAACAGTGACACGTTTACATTGTGTAGCTTGTCAGGGTACATCTCATAATAATTTGTTAGGTGTCCAACCTCTTTCCATTGTTTTATTGCTATATGATAAATGTGGACTATTGCACAGGCAAGTCTGATGACACACTGTTTATATCTGTGTATGCTACGTTTGAGTTGCATCGAGTATACTACCTGAATAAACGTATCTTTTGATTTCTAGAGGGCTTTCTTCCCGTCAGCTATCAGCCCTACAGCCAAAGAATAACGTTACTGGATTTTGTAAAAACATAAAATAACATACCAATCCAGTTCGCTTTTCTCAACACATACTAAAGAATTTCTATCTGCTTTCATATCTCCATTGTAGACGAAATGAATGAATAAACTCACACTTTTTATCCTACTCCCCCCTCCACCTCGACGCCAACCCCTGCTGTAGTTACTATTACTCAGTTAGTTACTTATTAAAGTTACTTATTACTCAATATAAAATTATGACAACTTCACTTTACCTCTTCAGTGAACATGCTTCTTTCTTCTCTCTTATTTCCAAAGTGGTGTTGATGCAGTGTGTCCTGTGTTGTTGGTATTTGTCTTTTTCTTATATCTTGTACACTCCCCTCCAAAAGTATTGGTGAGGCCAATTCCTGTATTTTTGCTGTAGACTGAAAACATTTGGGTTTGACATCAAAAGATGAATATGAGACAAGAGAGACAAGTGTATGTCTTATTTTCTTTTTTTTTTATTGCTATGGACCCTCTTGTGAGTCTGAAATAAAGTTTGAACTGAACTGAATTTTGTCTTTGCGACAGTGGCGCCAACAATAATACCTCTACAAAACGCTAGGGGGGTTGAAAAGTTGTCTATTGCCACTTTAATGCTGGATTACATGCTACATCGTTTCCTGTCCATCCCTCCATACGTGTGAAGGCAATTTGAATCCTGTGCAGAAATGGCGGACTCCGCCACTGACACTGAAAACTATTGTATAGAGAGGTGATTACAGAATGTAAATACATTGAATGAGTTTTAATCATAAAAAACATTTCGAATCGAGAAAGCCTCCCTCCTAAGGAGTAACTTTTGAGAACAATAGCATATTTAGTTAAAGGATGTAGATGTAATTGGCCATTAACATGAAGGATGAGATGGAAGAGATTGAAAGAGTGCACAGTTTGCTGTCTTATATTGTAAAATGAACATTTTCACCCACTGATGGATTGAGATGAAAGATTGTATTTGCTAAAGAATATTTTGTTGTAATATTGTATGTTTTGTGTTTCTGGTCCTTTAAATTTCTCTTGTAAATTCCTGTTTCCACCTGGAGTAAATATTGCATTTTGGAAAAGTATTTTAAAAAGATGATGATGTTGTTTTTTATGCGTAGTATCTACAGTGATGCATATGGGATAAGATTTGTGTCAAAAGGAATTGAACAAAATCTAGAATCAAAGAAAAACACATAATTGAGACTGAATAAAAATAATTAAAAACAAAAAAACTCACAATAAAACTATAAAAGAGTGCCCCACATTTAATATTCTCCACTTTTTTTCACTGACCTAATGTTTTTGCACATTAACTGTACTACAGCATATAGTATCAAGCTAATTCTACAACACCAATAACAAAATGTGCCTAAAATGCCTTGTTAGTGACACTCAAACGGAACTTTCCTTTTTTTCCCTGGATGTGGAGGTTGGATGTGTTCAGTGTGCTCTCAGCCCTTCAGCCAATTACCCGAGCTGCAGATGACCCAGGAAATGAGCTGATATTCTATTCATGAGAAGAAAAATACACTTTGCAGAGCAGAGCAGAGATCGAGTCACCCCAGTGCAGATCCTCACACTCGATAATTGTCCCTCATTTAAGTTTCATCTCATTTGGATATTCCAAAATCAAACTCAAGTTTAGTAGAATTTTCCAGGGCTCCAACTGTTGGGTTTGATGAATGTTTCAGAGCGCTGAAAGCTGCAGGGCTACTCACAGAGGCAGAGCGCCGTGGTTAAAAGTCAATAGACAACAGTGAACGTATAAATCAGGAATTTAGCGAGGGAGGGCCGGCCTGTGAAAATAACAGCTTGCATTTGGCCGGCTGTAATTTGTTCGCCGCTTCCAATCAAATGAAGGGTTTGATTTGAAAATGAGACATTCATCTTGCGAATACTCCCACTCCCACAGAATGATTGTGAACAAGAAACTAAAGCTAACTATGGCTGATGATTAAAGCCATTACCCGCGTGGAGACGATTATTTACAAAATACAACACTTTAGGTAATGTAGTCATCTATATTTTGGAAATGCGGCGAAATGAACACCATCCATCATGACACCAAGCCACCAAACAACCAGCTAAGCATTGAAGTAACCAAACGAGACGGAGGGAAACTGGGAATCATTTAATTTTTCATTAAAGTTAATGCTTCATCAGTCAAGCTGATGGGCTGCGTTTGGAATGTTTTTGATATCAAATCCTGTCCAAAAGAAGCCCATAAAGCTGATTGATGAAGCATTAAATGTGGTGAAAAATGAAATTGTAGAGAAGAAACCTGGCCCATTTTCTCAGCTGTTACCGCTCCTCGCTGGCTTTTACTGGGGGAAAAAATCTTCTCACTCAAGTTAGTAAAAAGTTATGAAGTTATATGAAGGGATGTTTTAAAAGTGTAACTGATATTTGTTCCCAGTTTGAGGTAGTTATCTTACCATCTTCTGCTACTTTCTGCTTGTCCTCCACTAAATTTCAGAGGGAAATACTGTAGTTTTCTTCCCACTACAGTTATCTGCTACTAGTATTTTTACTCAAGTACTTTTACTTAAAGGTATAACAAGTAGGATTTGTCGGTTGCTGTTTGTAAACACAACATTCAAAGTTGGCCCCTCCTCCCCGGCTCAAAGCGCACACGCTTCTGGTGGTCCCCCAGGTGCTTACGATATGGCAATTGGTCGCTACGTTTTTACGCTTTTACAGCAAAATAAGAAAATACAGGCAGAGGGCAGGGTCTCTGCAGATACAGACACCACCACACACTTCTAGTGGGTCATAAGTGATGATTGATGATTTTTGTATGAGTCTATACATTGTTTTTTTAGGAAAATCCTACTCGTTATGCCTTTAAAGGAGTACTCCACCAATGTTACACATAAAGGTCAGTTTACTTGTCATGAGGAGTCCTACTCAGACTGTGAAAACAAACAAAATCAATAAATAAATGCAAATTCTGTGGCTCCGGAGGAGTTTTGTGAAGTCTGAGAAAACTACCCTGATGATGTCATAGTGATGTCACTAGGGTTATCTCAGGTTGAGCTTCAAGTTATGACAGAAAGCCTGCGCTACAAACTGAGGGTGTATACTTTAAAAGATGAGGGCATTTAACAGTCAAGGAGGGTCCAACAACAGATGCTAATGAGTTGCATTATGGGGATTGTAGGATCCAGAGTTTTTGTAGCTAATCCATAGGGCCTCTGTTGTTTTGATTCAAAAATATGACTGATGTGAGTCCCCCAACTTTATGGAAGTACAACACTAAATTGCTGGAGTTCCCCTTTAAGTACAATTTAGTGGCGCTTGTACATGTTTTCTGTGTGTGTCATTTAGTTTGATTAAAACAATTTTTTTGGGATAATAGGCACCATGCACAATAAAAACTAAAATGAAGTCTTAAAACTAGATTTTGAAAGTGGAGTTTCAGACTCTCACCCCCTGCTGAATAAGTTTGTCAGCCTGTGATGCTGTTGTGAGGGAAACCACCTCAAACAGAGAGGAGGATAAAGAGAGAGAGAGAGAGAGTAGAGAGAGAGGGAGAGAGAGCGAGAGACTTTGCCTGTTATACACCGGACCACGCCAGACGGTGAGAGCGCCGCCGTCGGAGGAAGAGGAGGAGGAGGAGTCTCGGCCGCTCTGTAAGCGGCACCGGGAGGCTCTCAAACACCGGGACATCACCGGGACTATTTCTGAGTGACAGCGAGCGGAGAAACAGCCGGAGCGCTTTGACACACACTTCACACCACAGTAGCCCTCCGTGTCCGGCTCTAACACCCACACACCCACACACACACGCGCACTAACGCACGCACCTTCATCAGCCGTTATTGCCTGTTCACCTGGATAAGCAGAAGGTCGTTTACGCACGGTTTGGGGGAATTTGGAGAACACCTTCTGCATTCACCTGTTCAGCTGTGCCGAGCTGCAGAGTGGCTCAGCCCGGCTCGGCTCGGCTTGGCTTGGCTCGGTGGGATTAAAAAGCAGCTGAGATGGCACGCGGCTAGAATGGCACGTTTTCAGGTAAGACCCTGGAAAGCGGGCTGGGATGGTTGCTGCGCACCGCACACTTTAAGTCATCCGCTGGCGTTTCCTGCGGGTTTGGGCGCAATTTGCTTTAGTCAAACAAGTCCAGCTGACGTGCCTGTCATGAGAGCAGCTGCACGCGACTGTCAGCTCAATTTTGACAGGAGACAGGAACGTGGGAGACCAGTCCTGCGCAGAGTTTGGTGAATTCCTGCTGCTCGACATCATCCCCATGTTGTTTAGGAATAAACTCTGTATGACAACAGCCCGGCAGGGCGGTGTTATACGCGAGACATGCGAGAGATATGACATTCCTCAGCATTTAGCGCGTGCGTCCGTGCGCGCGGGCATGTGAGTGTTTGCGAGGGATTATTGCAAGTCATCTGTTAATGCTATAATAAGACATAAATGGATTCTGTATCGGTTTATTGGCAACATGTTTCTTCCCTGTCATCATAAACTGTCATTAAATATAGAGAGGGAGGGGGGGACCTCTTGGGCAGCCTTATCAACATTCAGGCTCAGTGTGTGTGTGTGTGCGTGCGCGTGTTGTGCGTGTCCTGTCTCGCCCACACTATCAGCGTCTACTCCCCCCCCCTTTTTTTTTGAATCTCTTGTTTTGTTTACCCTTTACACGAGGTAATGACAGCTCACTCCAAGCCCGCACCCCTTTATATATAAAGGTTGAACTGGATTTAATAAACTCTTCAACAAAAGAGCACCTTTTCCTTCCAAAGACAGTTCCCATATCCTGAATTCATTAAGAGCAGCCTGATTTTTTTTGCGTGGAAACTATTTTCTAAATCCCAGACCTGGACTGATAGCCAATTAAAATAAGCTACTACAGCAGCTTATGATAAATTTGAAGGGATACTTTGAAAATACACAGCACATACAAGGCCCAGTGGGAATATTATAGTGGTCCCTTAGGATATAGAAATAGCACAAAGGATGCTTGATCACATAAACTCACTCTAGACCTGCACAGGTTTACTATAACTCCCACAGGGATAAAATAGTTATAATAGGCCTCTATATCAAAGCAGATGAAAATAACTGAAAGTACCATAAGGCTACTAAACCCACTGCTGAGCATCATACCCACGATGTAAGTCCCTTAAGGCATATTGATGCCACACAGTATGAGACAGAAATAAGTACAATGAGGTAACTGTAAACCAATTTGCAGGGAAACTGTGGCTTTATTCCAGGAGATAAACATATGATTAAGTATTAGAAAACCACTATAGAGTCACTATGAAGTATCAGAGCCATAATTCTCTTAACGCAGTGTTTAAATGACCTCATAAAACTCAGTAGAGAAGATCTATACCATAAGATTACCATAAACCCACTGTTGAGTATCATGGATAGAAGCAGGATTATCATACTCACTGTTGGAATATATATAATTTAATATATATCAATGTAAAAAGTCAGTTGTTGGGAGTGATAATAGATAAAAAACGTGCTGGCAACAACATGAATTATGTTAAAGTCTGTTGCAATACTGTGTAAAATTAAGAATTTCTTAAACTAAGCGTCATTATATACCCTCCAGTTATATTGTTCACTTATACTTACTGTGTAAAAGTATGGAGAAACACGTTTCTTTTTATTTCAAAAGAGTAAACGAACCCGTTGTTTATTAAATTAAAGGTTCTGAAATTCAGAGATTATGTAGACTTTAAAGCGGCACAAATCATGAATAAAGTCAAAAACAAATTACTATCTGAAAGTATCCAAACGTTGTTTAAACACTCCCTCCAGCCATGTTTTGATTTACATATAAAAATTATTCAAAATAAGGTTGGGATAATTATTTGTGTCTGTATGGTTTCTCCACAAAAAAGTTCAATTACTTCATTCAAAAATTCAGAATATCTGAATATGTAACTATTGTTCATTTCAAAAGTTTAACTAACCCAAGATCTGCCTGCTTCACTAAGTGTATGAACACTGGAGGCTTCAAGTTTCCACATCACACTTTTGTTAAGGCACACACTGGACCATGATTGGCTCCAAAGTACTTGTGATGTCATAAATCCTGCAGGTACGTCCGGGTGTTAAACTCAGATTCAAGGTGAGCTCAGAGAAAGTTTCCCCCTCCAGCGGATGAATGTGAAAACAGAAACACATACATCATTCTGCACGGAGAAGCTCAAGCATCACAGTGAAGGAACAAGAGGCAAAACACATTTTGACCGGAGGGGCGGCTTTAAAATAAAGGCCGTAAAATTCAGAGACTTGGTAGATTTTAAAAACATATAAATCACGTCTAACGTCAAGAGAAAATTACTACCTGGAAGTATCCAAAAGTTGTTTGAAATGAGAGAAAGCCAATATGACTTGAGAGGAATATGAATGTTAAAGAAACATCATTGTATTTCAGTTAAAGAGCTGAATTTATGGAACAGTTATAGCGAGGAACTGAAAATACAGAGCTCACACTGTAAGTTTAAAGAGATATATGTATTAAAAATGTATCAGGGATAGTGTGAAGTTTTGTCTGTTGAATCGGTGGTGCAGTGTGAAAAAGGGTAGGCTCAATAACCTTTTGGTTTCTTGAAAGTCTTGTTTTCTTCTGTTTTGTTGGGAGTGATTGCCATGTTTTTTTAATTTATTTATGTTACCGCATATTGTGAATGATAAAGTCCTGGACTTACTGTGTTACTGCACAAAAATGTAAGATGAAGTTCACTGTAAACCCACTTAAAGTCCCCTCAGTAGTATCATAGCGATATCATAGTGATTTTTCCATTAGGGACTGACTTGCCAGCCGGCCAATCGGTTCACCCCGGCTTGTGTGCTTGGCTGTCGGGGCAGCTGAGGCTCTCCTTCAGTGGCCCCATGGCCATGAGCCAACTGTGACTAGTAAACAAACACATACTTCCCGTCTTTTTGTAGCCCTCTCCCCTCGGCTGTCAGTGTAAATGTAACACAGATCGGTGGAGGGTTTGGCGGCACTGCAGCGCCAGCTGAGCCTGGTCGTTTTAGGTGAGGCTTATTAGCGTGCAGGCCGCCTGTGCGGGGCTGAGAGATGTAAGATCCCTTTCACGCGCCTATGATAACATCCAGGAGTGCTGTTGGATGATGGATCAAGCGTCTCGTGATAAAAGGGAAGGAAGGAAGAGGCTGGGCTAGTCATGGAGTGTGTGTGTGTGAGTGAGAGAGAGAGAGAGAGAGAGTGTGTGTTTGAGTTCAGTCCTGAAATTGTGATGTGTCTGGAAAAAAGGGACATCAGAGTATTTCACACCGAAATCCAAAAGGTGTGCAAGTGAACTGTGCGTGTGTGTGAGAGGGAAGTCTTTAAGGCCCAATAAATTAGCCTTGTCAAGCTGAAAGATGCTTGTGTGTGTGCTTACACGGTATGTGTGTTACTGTGAGTGTGTGTGAGAAAGATGTTGCATGTGTGTGTCAATGAGAGATCCTTAAAGCCTGTCCTTTGTGTGCTTATATGGCCTGCAGTGCATTTGTTTGTACGTGAGACGGTGTGTGCGTGTGTGTTTTTGGTTTGTGTGTGAGGAACATGAACCGCTGGTCAATATTTTAGTAAACTGGCAGTTATCCTGCACTTATCCCATTAAATGAATGTAGCATTTCTGCTGTTTTCACATCGGTGGATAGAAGCTGCTATTATAAAGACTGCATTTTGATTTTACCCTCCCTGACCTCTATGTTTGTGTGTGTGTGTGTGTGTAAGTGCTTACTGTGAGTGTGTGTGTGCTTGTGTTTCTTGGCTGTTTATGAGAGTTTTGACTAGAAGTGAAAAGGTTTCATTTTAAGTTATTCCTCCCATTAAAACCTTGTTGAAAATGTGTTTTTTGTTCATTTAGTTTTGCTTGGCTGTACGTGCATCACAAGTATTGATTAGGACTAGATTTTGAAACCTCGGCAGTGAGTATGGATATCCAGAATCTTGCATGATAATCAGGTGCCAACGGGTAATTTTCCCCCATGAGTCACTGTTGATGCAGTAACAGAGGTCAGCAGGTTGGCATGCTGACCTTATTCCCACTGTGGTCATTTTATATTCCCATCACACAATGGACATTTTGAGTTGAATCTCTACCAGGAGCAGCACATACAGCCCAGCTAGGTCACACTGCTGTGCATCATTCATCATCCTACAGCAGAATATTTTAATTATTGATTCACCTGTAGAGTATTTTTTAATTAAGCAATTAACCGTTTAGTCTGTAAAATGTCCATCAAAACTTCCCAGGTCCCCATGGTGCATCTTCAAATGGCTTCATTTGTCTGATTAAATGTCCAAAACCTTAAGATATTCAATTTTATTAATATAAAACAACAAAAAAAAGCTAAAAATCTTCATGTTTGAGACACTGGAGTTAGCAAATGTTGAGCATTTCAGCTTGATAATCAGATTTCTGTCCATTCACTACTCGATTAATTGACAAATTATTTCTGTACTTGTTTACCTTAACTTAAGTAAGTAATTTGAATGCAGGACTTTTACTTGTAATGCAGTATTTGTACAGTGTGATATTGTTACATGTACCTGAGTAGAGGATCTGAATACTTCTCCCACCACTGAGCATGACACAAGTTCAAAATGGCAGCCCCTAAGCTGGGGTTATAAGGTCAGCGAGTCCTTGAATAAGTCACTGAACCTCCTCCCACCTCCAGGAATGCTCTGTAGCTGACCCCCAACCTCTGAGTATTATCATCATATTGGGCTTAACGTGCTGAACACCAATATCCTTTCAAAGTGAAGCGTTACTTATTTAGGAAAGGATGGTCCTCACAAGTATAGTCCTCCAAATGTGTGTCAGGCTGTGTGTGTTTGTCCTGTGCGATGCTTCCCAGGCACCAGGTGCACACTGGGATTTGCGACACTGGGTCGGCTCAGCTCCACTCACCTCATTATCCTCTTTGGACAAGGACGGACGTAATCTCCCTCTCTGTTTCCCCCCCCACCCCCCCACCCTCTCCTCCTTTTTCCCTCCCTCTGTCTCACTCTTGCATCAGCTTTCTCTCCTCTCTTTTTCTACCTTTCTGTCTACCTGAATCTCGTTCTATTTTTGTCCTCTCTATGTTTTTCTTTTTTTGCTCTTTGTCCTACTCTCACACTTCACCCTCTCTCTCTTTCTCCTACTGTCTTGGATAGTCTCTCTATCCTCTGGCTCTCTACCTGTGGATTGATTAGTCTAGTCTGCTGTTGCTGTTGTTGGGTGACAGAGCTCGCTCGCCACGCTTGGTTTGGTGGGTTAGGGTAGCTCACGGCAACATGGAGTGAGGGGCAGGGCTGGCAGGGAAGGTGGGATTAGTGGGGGGCGGGGGGTTGCTGTTGAAAGGAAAACATCGCCATCCGGCCATCCGTTAAACTGCGATGCATGATTCTTGTTCTGTCACCCTTGGCGGTCTACCTCTCACCGCCTAATATGCCCCTGTCACGTCCCGGGGGACCCGCCATGACTGAGTGAGCAATGCTTAAAACTGTGAGTGTTAAGAGAGAGAGAGAGAGAGAAGGCAGGTGGGGAAACAAAGAGAAGAAAGGTTTTTATCAAACTTTTGGGGCGTCATGAAACAAAAAAAGAAGGTGGCAATAAACTTGTCATTCCCCAAGAATCCCTGTGGACCAATCAGCAACACGTACTCCACCTTATAAACTGTAACTGTCAGTATAATTAGTGTAATTTTAAAAATGCGGCGATGATCAAGTGAGTTGATTCAGTTGTTTGAAGCACATACTGTACAGCAGATGAATGTGACTGGTTGAAGAGCGACGCTTTTGGCACAAATGCAAAATGTTTGTGGCATTGTTACGCCCTCTCACGCACATGAGAGGCACAGACAAGGAAACTACTAACCATGCACACTCAAGGCTAAAACTCTGTACTTTCAAGCACAGAAACATGCACAGGCGTTCAGATTTATAAAGAAATGTGTAGACGTCATTGTGCAACTGGGCGCATGTAAACACGCCTGATTTACGCTCCTACAGTCATCCATAAATGCATGTGAACAAGCCCTTCATCAGCCGTTTTTATAGCAATACTTCTGCCTGCTACGCCACTCTTTCAGTGAAATAAAAGTCAAAGAAGAAGCGCAGTTTCACCGTTCGGCGAGGTTCTCCAACAAGGCCGCAGCAGCTGTCATTATACACAACTCTGGATTTATAGCACCCGTATCATTAATCCATCACATGCTTCCATCATTAAACATCGGGAAAGGAACGATGACTCTGTTTGTAGTGCTCAAACTTTGCAAAAGGCTTGCAAAAAAAATTACAAGAACATCAACACAGGGAATTAAAATAATGCCTCTTCATCACACAAAAGTAATTCAACAAGTTTATACACAGTAAACACCTCTGGGCATTTTTACAGATTGCTGTGTAGAAGCAACAAAATTACTGAAATTGCTCAACAAGCTAAACAAACAACGTTTTATTATGTAGATTCCATCTCTCACCATTTTCTCATTGTATCATCTATGGCTCACTCTTATAACATATGACCAGTGTACACTGATCTGAAATATGCGTAAGGTGTCCACATTCTTCTTCTCTTTATTAGTTTATGTGAGGAAAATGCAATATACATGTTCTTTGTGCGCATGCATCCGTAAAGTATTTCCAGCCCCGGGTGATATTCTAATATTCTGCAGTGAGACTGAACTGACCACACATCATTGATTGTGAAATTTAAACCTCATAATTGTACCGAAAATAACTGAATGAAAACGTAGAGAGCAAAAACTGACATTCCTTAAGTGTCAAACACTTGCGCTGTAAATCAGGTGTTATGTGGTGCAGCTGCTGTCTTCCTGCCGGAAAACAAGATTTGTGTGTGTGTATGTGTGTGTGTTATGCTGCATCACCATAGTGATTGCCAGACTACATAAAATTGGAAGGGAAGAACAATCCTTTATCATGATAGTGTTACAGTCTGTTGTGTTTGTTAGCAGCCGCACTGTGCAAAATCCCACAATACTGTATGTGCATCTGTGCAAGGTGGTGTGTGTTTCTTTCCTGAGATGTTATCAGCGGTTACAACTTGTGTGTGTGTGTTCGGAAATGTGCGAGGGAAGGATGGATGGAGAGAAAGTGAAGGAAGATGGTTTGAGAAGGAAGAGAAAAGGGGTGAGAGGGGCAAACAGCGGAAAGAGGGAGAAAAGGTAGAAAGTGAGAGCTTGGATTCCTCCTCTTGTTTATCATTGCTGGACCGTCTGACCAGCTGGCTGAATAGAGCAATGAAAAGCAGATGGATGGAAGTCTGCGTGTGTGTATCTGTCTAGCCAGCCCAATAGAGCAATGGAAAGAGATAGAGCCATGAATAGCTTAGCGGTTGTCTGTGTGTGTGTGTGTGTGTGCTGGCAGAAGCGGTGATTGTATTGACAGCTAGCTTATTGTGGCGGCGCTGAGACCCTCGATAAATCACCTGGCCCCCTCATCCTGTGGGACTGTTTATGTGACATCACACACTCATATTAACCCCACCCCCCCAGCCTTATGTCTGTGTGTGTGTGTGTGTGTGTGTGTGTGTGTGTGTGTGTGTGTGTTTGTGTGCGGACAGACGGAGGTGGCGAGAGGGTGTGAGAGATGGATAATTAGAGGAGTAAGGCGTGAGGTGAAAAATAAAGCCTGTTTGGGGAGAAATATCCCATAATTCAACTGCTTGATCATCTTTTAAAGCAATAACCTGCAACAAATGCCATTCGGCCTCTCCCTATCATGAATAATACAGCACAATATAATGAGAGCATGTACGTTTTTACATTTACTGTTTTAAATATTAAATATCTTTCATGAAAACAAGTCTCTTCTCTTGGTAACAAAAAGTTAGCTGCCAAAGCTGTTGTGTTGTGTTATTTGTATTTGTAGTTGCGTGAGTAAGCAACTTTAAAGTCAAGTCAATTATATTCATATAGCCCAATATCACAAATCACAATATGCCTCAAGAGGCTTTACAGTCTGTGCAGCAAACGACACCCTCTGTCCTTCGATCCTCGATTCAGATAGCTCCCCCCAAAAAACCCTTTAACCCCTTTCATATGACTGAATGGGGAGCCATCTTTGAGTGTGGTATCCAGTTCTTCTTACTACATCACTTGGTTTTATATGATGACAAATCACATCTAATTGTTCAAGTTCAAGATGGACACATATTTAGCATGTAATAGATGAATAGATGAAAACATTAGTAATAGATAAATGAACAATCAACACAAAGACATGAGATTAGAAGATTCATTTTACCGTCTTTAAACTCTAGACTGACTTCACCCTTTGTTCACAGGCTTATAGTCACTAACATCATAGTTAGCAGTGTTGGGCAGTAACGCATGTTACAGTAATGTGATTATTTTGTGACGTCAGTGTAACTTTAAAAATTCAGTAATTACTTTACAGTTACATGTACTAACAACATATTTGGGGGTCGATTTTGTTGCTGTTTGATGGAGGATTGATATCAGACTGGTCTGATGCACGTTAGCTTGGCACAGGGGCTGCATCTGGGAGAAGCAGTTAGCCACCACCAGAAAGTCAGTCTCATTTTCTGTTTCTACCAAATTAAGCAAGTGTTTTTGGAAACACTTAACTTCAAATGTTAATTCGGACTGTTTTGACAGTTTCCTGCATGTAATTGCTGCCATTAACACCAAAGTGATTGTGCCCACCCATGCTTTTGGACCTGGGTGGGCATTTCTCCCACTCCTCCAGCTGTTATTCAACAAGTAGACAGCTGAGCTGATTAATTTATTATTGAAACGATGTGAGGATGATGAAAACTAAGGGAGGAGGGTGCTTGGATGGAAAACTGCCTTTGCACTGTGCTGCATTTATACCGCCTATTGTATTTTGCTCTCTTTGGGGATCTTAATCGATTTTACAGCATATGAGTTCATAATGTTTAGTCTATAAGGCTGCAGTGTAGTCACAGGACAGGGTTCAAAAGCCTTCACAGTGTAAACTCAGTTGGCAAGGAGCATAAATTCAACCACATAAAAAAACAACCTCCTACCTGTGCTATATGTGTGTGTGTGTGTCCCAGACTAAAGCTCAACTATACCGGCCTCCTGCGTCTGCATGCCTTTCTGTCTGATTTCTTCTCATCAAGGTCAGTGTGAATGCAGACTGGGGCCACTAAACAGAGGAGAGATGTCTTTGTGACTTGCTGTGTTATATAAATGAGACCCTCGCTGCGGACAAATCACTCAGCACAAAGAAAAGCCACTACAGTCACTGCCTATCGAGGAGAGACATGTGCTCAGAGTTTTAACAAGTCAAACTAACCAGTATCCATCTATCATTTTGGCTGTTTTGGCTTTAAGGCTCGTTTAAAGTTGACAATCTCAAATGAATTCTGACGTGTCCAACACCTTAAAGGCCTTGTCAGACACACAGTTGTTGAACTACTGTAGCTGGCAAGCTAACGGATAACACGTTAGCAAGCTGGGAACATCCTAACGCAAGTCAGTCACAATGGCTGTCTGAACATCTTTCTGCTTTCTCGGTACTGTGCGTTACATCCCACCGGGCATTTTGATCTATCCATCTATCTATGGACACCAGAATGAAAAAATAAAACAAGTAAAGTTAATATTAAGTTAATTTTTAGACCTTAAATACCTTAAAATTGAAGGTAATTGTGCAGGAAATCTATTTGCCATACCATACATTTCAATTCATACATATTGTGTAAAATATGTAAAGATTTTAAATATATCCATCCATCTTGTTGCAGAGACACCGTGTATCAAATATATGTCTTTCATTGTTCCTCACCAGGAATTCATCGCTGGCAGAGGGGGTGGGTGGGTAAAATAGTTTCCATAGCACCCTTTTCTGTTACCCGAGGAGCGGCGAGTTTGATAGCGATCCCAGTGGAAGTGCTAGCTGCAAGCTAACCGGTTGCAAAGTGTTGCCTCATTTTTTTGGGGGGGGAATGAAATTAGAATTTTCCCTCCACCCTTGCCTCATTTTCTCCCCGCCATTGCAGCGTGGAGGGATTGACTTAGCGTCTGTCACTGTGAACCTTGAAGTTGTCTTTATGAAAACATCACATGGAGGTAGAGTTGCTGTCAGTGCAAATGTTCATTTCGCCAAAAGTCTTGAGTCAAATATGTAAATCTGAAATCGAAGTGCAGTCACTCCAACATTGATTTTGTTTGCACAGCAAGTTGGATTGCATTAGAGGCATGGTAATCTGCCCTGTTGACAATACAAATATGAACCAATCAGTGCATGCAGGTATAAATAAATAGACGGATGATTGGATGGAAGGATGAAAAAACGGGTTGAGATAGATTTATGCACAGCCAATCAATGAACCAGCTCCACAGATGGAGCCATCTCTGGCCTGTTATGAGTCGCTGTTATATTGGCACATGTTTCATTCGCCAGGAAAGCTTTCGTCCCAACTTCCTGCCCAGGTTAGTGTAGAACAGAGCGGTAGACCCAGATGGGAGAAAAGACAGGAGAGAGGAGAGTTGAAAGGCAGTCTGCCTGTTTGTGGTTATTTTTTAAACAGGCTTTCCTTATAGATCAAAGCAAAGGCTCCACAGAACAGCTCTGAAACGGTATTTTACATTTCTCCCTCAGTTTTTGTGTTTTGCTCTGAGGAGTTCCAGCGGAGTTGAATTTGGTCTTATGATGTTGAATGCAGACGTTATTCTTTGGTCACATAAGTCTTGTTTTTTCTGCAATGTTGTGGGATGTGGATGAAAGCCTGACCCTTTAATTTTGTGTTGACATTGAATGCTTTCTTTGAAAGCTTAAATATTGCACTGGCTGTATGAATGCAGTAAAGGTAAAGACGAAAAGATGTTTTTATGGTCTTAATCTTTTCTCATAAGTGTGGAATTAGCCAAATATCCCATCACGCTGCTGTGTGATGATCAGAAAGTAGAGGATAGTGATATGAATAGATAAAAACATATGTCAAATTTCAATTATGTCAAAAATAACCACAACTGCAAATGGCAAAATGTAAACTTAATGCTTGCTGATGCTGAAAATTGCAGGGGCAAACTGAAAAATGTAACATGCTGAAGTTGAAGCTCATAAAGCAGTTGAAGTGTCAATTGACGGTGAAGCAATGAAAGGGTGTCAGTAAAAGTGTAAGCATTAAAAGGACTTGAGGTGTCATCTAAAGTGTGGTCGCTGAAAGCAGTTGAAATTTCAAGTTCTAGTTTAAGCCCTGTAGGCGGTTGAATCGTCAGTGAGTATGTAAACACTAAAAGTGAAAGTAGTTGAAGTGAAAGAACAACTGAACAGAAAGCAGGTGAATTATCAGCTGATTAGTGAGATGTGAAAGCAGCTGAAATCTCCGCTGATGTCTTGAATGTAGTTGAAATGTAATTTGACGGGTAAGCACTGAAAACAAGTGAACTGTTAGTTGAAGTGTAAGAGATGAAAACAGTTGATTTGTTATTTAAAGGGTAAGAAATTGTCAATGTCAGTTGAAATGTCAGTTGAATTGTAAATCATTAATGCAATTGACAGTTGAAGTTAAAACACCGGAAATAGTTAAAGTGTGCACTATAAGTAGCTCTCAGTGTCGGTTAGTATGTAAGCAGGTATTTAAGCAGTTAAAATGTCAGTTGAAGTAGTTGAACTGTCATTTTGAAGAATCAAGATCAGTTTAAGGGTGCTTTCACACCTAAGCTGTTTGGTCCATTTTAATCGAACCCTGGAGCGTTTCGTCGGATAGTCCAGTTGGTTTGGGGTGGTGTGAAAGCTCATTCGAACTCTGATGTGGACCAAACAACCGAACTCTGGTCCGCCTGAAAACCTGGGTCTCGGTACGCTTCCAAGTGCACCAGAGTTTGGTTCACTATAGGTGAGAACGCGATCCGAACCAAATATAGGAGGTGAACCAAAAAACAGTGCATTGCGGATGATAACTTTCAAATCCATAACTTATTATGACCAAACCTCGCTCGTCGTCTGTGTAACACATCATAATC
>NTHP01000333.1:378071-424273 GCA_003416845.1 Oplegnathus fasciatus
CTCTCTCTCATCAGGGCCCGCCTTCTCCTTTGGTACTGTCTCACTCGTCTCATTCGCAGAATGAAAAATGTTCAACAACTCGCTGTCCTGTCAGCTGCTCATAGTGTTCGCCTCGTTGTAAAGCATTTGATTGATGGAAACACCAAAGTAAAACCAGAAAACCCAAGACCACATACATGTGGTCTTGCTCCATTATTTCTGAGATCAGGAATAGTCAGCGAGTTTCACTCAGATATTTTGTCGAAAAGACGAGTGACCATTTCCACCGCGGGACATTTGTTTAAAATGTCTGGTGCGCTTGACAAAGTTACAGTGTGAACGCTAACTGAACCAAATGAAAAACGCAACAATGTTGCAACTTCACCCCCGAATCACACTGAGTCTACCAAACTACAGGTGTGAAAGCACCCCAAGTGTCAGTTGACATGTAAAAGCAGCATGTGAAAGCAGTTGAAGTGTCAGTTAAAGTTTAAGCCATGAAAGCAGTTGAAATGTCAGTTGAATTATAAGCAATTAAAACTATTGAAATTTCCAGTGAAGTAGTTGGACTTGAAGAATAAAACTCTTAACATGCAATGGGTGAAAGCAGTTAAAGTGTGAGGTAAAATGTACGTGAGGAAAGCACTTGAATGTCAGTTCAAGTCCATGAAAGCAGCTGAGATGTCAGTTGACATGTAGGCCATTGAAAGTTGAGTTCTGGCTCTGGGCTCCTGGAGGAAAATTGGTCATTTTGTGGTGTGCCATGATTTTCTCTTTAGAGCTGACCAAACTGGTTGATGTGGGTCGCTGTAGGAGGAACCGAGCCTTGGTTACTTCGTCATACTCCCGATTATAAGCAGGTGGTTTCAAACTGAATGCTCCAGGTAAGATTAGATGAGACTTTATGATCCCTCTTATGAAAGGTTTGATCAACTGAAAATGTTGAACATCTCATCATCTGCCGGGAGCTTTTAGAGGGCCAACAGGTATATTGTGGCCAAATATAGCCTGCTGGTATTACTGTGGTATCTCTCAGTTTGATCCAGTCTACTGCATATTCCGTCCGCTCTAGTGATGTCCATTAATGGTGCGAGAGCACTTTTTGGTTGATATTAGCGGACATTTATGTGTGTGTGTGAATGTTTTTGTGTCTGTGCACCTGTGTGCATCAGTATGTCCATTTGTGCATTTAAGGGTGTGTGTATGTGAGTGTGTAGCACAAAAGTAGCCCAGTCTGCATCACTCAGTACCATCCATATTGCTTTTCCTATCAAAGAGGACGCTTTTAGCCCCCCGGCCAGCACTCGCAATGCTCCTTTGTGTCTGTAAGTGGCGGACCGTGGACAGAATTTTTAAGCGTCCTGAGTGTGTGTGTGTGTGTGCATGTGTGTGTAGGGCAGAGTGAGTGATAGAGATGGACCCTCAGAGGGACAGACGGAGATAAAAACAGAGGAAAGAGACAGAAAGGAGAGATGGAAGGAGAGGGGAAGTGTTGAGGTGAATCGGGGGAGGAAGAGGAGAAAGTCTGTGTCATGAACTTTGTGTTGAACAAAGTGCTTTAAAAGCAAAGTTTATCAAAGCGTATCCAGATAAATGGTGAAGAGTGGAAGAGAAGAAGAGGGATGTAAAGAGAACAGCACAAAGAGAGGGATGTGGGAGGGATGGATATAAAATCTGTGCTGTCACAGACTTCCCAAATTGCCTTGCATCCCCTGGAGACCATGGATAGGATGACTTACTTCCTTCCTGTCCTCTCTCTCTCTCTCTCTCTCTCTCACAAACACACACTGACTAGCCTCCGAGCTGACAGGCATCTTTCCTCGCCACTTGAAATAGTCATCACATGAAAATGTCTTTCAAGTTGAAAAAGAAGAGATTGGTGAATACTCTCCTGTGAGGAGATTGTTCTGTATCAGTCTGAATATTTAATGAAGAAGTCTCATTATCGCCATAATAAGTGTGGTTAGCATGTGGAGAACATGACTAGAGAGGAAAATATGTTACACAACGAAACCCTATCTGTATTTTAGAGGGGCCTCTGTTTTAATCTGAAAATTCACCTTTATAAGGACAGGTGTCGGTTCTGCTATTCCTGCGAGGTTATAGCCTGATTAATAAGTGTGCTCAGTGCGAACCTCCCTCCCAACCTGTGAGTTCAATTTATTTCCAATTCTGTGTCTTACACAGGCGTGAAGCTAAAGAGCAATATTGCAAATGCATGACTATAAAATATCAAAATGCATATATTAAATAATTTCCCTTTTGGATCTGCGTGAATAGCAAATGAATGTACAAATTGAATGGAAACAAAAGCAAAACAGCAGCATTAAACTACAGCGCTAACAGGCGACAATATAAAGTACACACTGTATGCTGGATATCATCCTTAAGATCAGTTTGGCTGTTTTGTATGGAAACCCGAAGTGTTCAATATTATGTAAATAAATAATCACATGGATAAATGCAGACAAAATATGTAACATAAAAGCTCGTTATTTTAAAATTTTATTTCATCCTGCTTCTTTTCACAATAACATACATTTATTAGATGCCATTTTTATTTGATTCCAGCAGTTTTTATTTCAAAAACTTGATTTTTCTGAGGTCTTTATCTGTCAATCAAGACAAACAGGGAAAAGACAGTTATGTGATTGGCTGTTGCTTCAGGCTAAATGAGTAATCAGCCAATCACATAACTGTCTTCGCCCCATTTGTCTTGATTGACAGATAAAGACTTTGTGGTTAAAAGTGGCATTATGAAATAAGATGGTCATCAGGAAAAACATGTCCTCTCTGAAGTTCCTCTTTTCTTTCTATATTAAGTTTTCAAATTTGAAACAAATACAGGCATCGAACTTTCCAGTCGTTTCACTTTTGCAGGTGACTTTTATCTGCTTTTCCGCAGTATCTCCAACATGGTGTGGGTGACAACAACAAGCCTATAGGAAATATGCTGTAAATATGATGCCCTTCGCCCAGCGTTCAACAGAAACAGATGCAATCTAGAGATTACACCCACCCACGGTTGCTCCTTCCTTATTTCATTCCCGCCCCGTGTTGTAGATGGAGCTGGACCAGGGCTTGTCGTGATTCAGCGGCTTGGAACGAATACCTCATTGCAAACAGATGTCATCCAGAGATTAGCCTGGGCCTCCTCACACGTATTGTAGGAGACTTTCCTCGACAGGACTGGCTTTCCTTCAGTTTGTGGCGAATAGAAAAAGAGCTTTGTGATCGGATGAATTTCTGAAGATTATTCTGGAGTGATTCGCTCGGTCTGATTGGGGTCCAGATATTACACCCAGCCCTCCTAATTCAATCTGATAGTGTATTGATTTTGTGTCGACTGGTCGATTGACAAGGGCGAAAGAGCTTCATTGTCGTTTCAGTCAGTTTGTGCTTATTTTGGTGTGTGTGTGTGTGTGTGTGTGTGTGTGTTATAGCATGTGTGTGTGCATACTTTATAAAGGGAAAGCAGGGCAGAGAAAGGGGCCCTGGAGGAGGCAAAAGAGTGTGAGAGGAGAGGATCTATTGTATTGACAGGAGGACTGCTTTGTGTGTGTGTAGTGCATGTGTGTAATCATGTTTGTGGCAGTGTGTTTGGAGGCTTTGCACAGCCAGTTTATTGGCCGATAGATGGGCTTTATCATGCTGCGTCCTATTGGTCTTAACTCAATGCTGTCTGAGGAAATCAATGCTTACATCTTGTGTATGTCTATATCACTTCATTTTATTTCTTTTTTTTTTTTTACATTTTACCCATCTAATCTCCTGTCCTCCATCTCCTTCTGCTCGTCTTTTCCTCTTCTTCTACCTCTTCTACCCCCCACCCTGCTACTCACCTGCCTCCCCCTCTGTTATTTCCAGTAAAGTTGGACGACAGGCAGCTGTACGCAGGGCACGTACTCTTCTTGTGGATACAAAATGGAGGGTCAGTGTCCTCTCCTGCTCAGATAACATCGCCAAGAATTCCGGTTGATTTACATTTATATGCAGAAAGGCCAATAATATGCAGGTCCAAGTGCACACGCTGCTTTCACGTATTTTTTCTCCAGTTATTGATTAAATTTGACCGCTGCCTGTTTGAGGCGATTTAGGTGGGTTATATTGCCTTCAGCGGTGACAGAAACTCAACGTTGTTCTAAATTTAATAGAATGGCACAGTGGCCCTTGACAAATTAATTAATCATCGAAAAAGACAATTGGTTACAGCTGCTGGCAGAGTTTCCTAGATGGGTATTGCAAGACATTACCTCTTGATAGCTTCCGGGGTTCAGTCGTCTGTGTATCCGCAGGTAGAGCGCGCTAAAAATATCTGCTCTTATAAGGCACTTTGTCAGATTGAACATGCAGGTTGCCCATCTGTGTTTCTGCATAAGGATTCTTTGTATCATAGCGTGAAAGGCGTCTCGTAGGTTTAAAAGAAGGCTGTTTGATTTATTGTGAGAGTCATTTTGGTTTAAGAAATAGTGCACAGGTCAGGTTTTGTGTTTACTTGGATAAATAGAGCTGAAGTGCAGCCAGAACTTCCTGGTTCTGTTCCAGAAGTAAAAAAAAGCTCATTCAAAACCCTGTTGACATTTGTAACAATACTAATAACTAATAATAAAACCTGGAACAGATAAAACAATATGTCATGTGGCTCGCTTCTCATGTCCAGAGAGTAGTTTTTAAAAAAATAAAATATTGTTGTTTATTTAATATTTCTGTTTCATTATCATTTTCTGTCACTTCCTGGTTAGCAAAAGTTCCTTAGTGGCAAAACAAGCCAAATGTCTCCAGTGCGTTAGCGTTTAAAGTCTAATAAGAGCTTAAAAAAATTATGATAAAAGCAAAAAAAAATCTCATCGCTCAATGCTAGCTTTCGGTACTTGACAGATAGTAAGGAGGTCAAAGGTCAGGACAGACTGGGGCAAAGAAGCTGTTTGTAAACCCACACATCTTTGATGCCCTATCTGCCGGTCTGGGTGTGACTTTATTAAAAACTCCACTTCCCGCCTCTCTGGTCACATGACTCTCCCCAGAGGCCCCGATAAGGCGAAACACACCCTCCTCTTATCCCGTCGTCTTCTGAGGAGCTTGATAGGCTGAACCACGTCTTCATTTCCTGTCCTTTGAGTGTCGGGTCCCTTCCTGTGACTGACCGATTTGCTGCCGGATAATGATCTGTCTGAGAGAGAGAGAGGGGGGATGACAGAAGGACAATGGTGTTTCTGTGCATCTCTATTGCCGTATAGTGTGTATGTATGGCTGATTTTTAGACATGAAAGTCAATCAGCCAGTCAGTACCTCTGTGTGTAAAGTGCCCGTACATACATGAGTGCAACCATGTACTATATCTATGCTCTTGTGTTCATCTTGATCCAGTGTCGTTAGCTTGACCACGGTAAAGGTTGTTTTCCTTCCGTGCGGGTTGCTTGTTATGTGCTGCTGATAGAAGAGATACACTCCCTTTGTGTGTGTGTTTGAGTGTGTGAGCATCTCTGCCTTATTACAGCGTGTCTATATCAGTAATAGGGGTCTTGCTGCCAGGCTGTGGCTCTCAAAGAAAACCACTTAGAGATGTCCAGGGAATGCCTGGGACTTAGTGGGGCTGCCTCAGCGCGGCTCTAATGCATCTGTGCACACACACACCAGACATGATCACCACACACAGACGCCAGTGCAAGTCCGGTGAATCGCTTCTCAAGGCATTATGGGATAGCAGGCAGCGGCGAGAAACATGGGAGTAAACAAGATGTAGTAAAAGGTAAAAAAAATTGTTTATATTTGATAATGGGATGGGCGTGTCTGTGCATCTCCTGGACTTTATTGTGTTTTCCTTGACATTTTGTTGATGTGTGTGATTTAATGTCAAACAAGCTAAACTAAAAGCTATTTGTATAACTTTATGCAAATGTGGGCAAAATTTGTCTGGAAGCTTCATAACGTTTTGCCAAAAAAACCCAGAACAACAACAACAAAGAGAAAGTGATGCAGTGGGATATGTGATATTTGAAATATGGAAATTTGTCCACCTCAGTAATGTAATCGACCAGGCAGGCACCGACTCCAGAATACATTGGATGTGTAGCATGCAGCGAACACCTCCTGCTCCATGTTGCCGTGTGTTGCAGCCAGCAACAGTGACCACTTTCTAGCCGACTGTGGCTAGCTGTTTGAATCATATTTTCACTTATGCGCTTGTTNNNTGAACATGTACAGTAGCTAGTATTAAGAAACTTCAACTTAACTTTATTTTCCCAGAGGGGGAATTTGTCTTGCAGCCAGGTAAAACACCTAACACACCCAGACATAAACATGAGGTACATAAAATATAATAAAATACATAAAACATCATCAAAATATGTGAAAACAAATGCTAAAGCCCACCAGGAAAGTTCACATAAAACATTGTGCATCCAGTGACAGCATAACATAAAACCAGGACTGCATCCTGTCATCTTTATACAACCCCATCATCAAAATACTGAAAATACAGATAGAAATAGTTGGTGTTGGATGATTATTACAAAATGTCGTCTCTCTCTACAGTGTATGAGGAGCCAAGCTGCTTCTGCTAATTCTGGAATGATGCTAAATATGAGTACAGATGCAGCCTTATTCCCCATCAGCCACACAGGCATTAGTGCTTTGTTTGGATTCGCCACGCTGTTTCTTACTGTGACCATAAATAATTGTAATGTGGTGATATATACGTATGTATATAAAGGTTGCACTCTTAGCCCCCGCCCCACGGTGGTCCCCCCAGTGACTGAAGATCTCACCCTCGCTTTCAAGCCTACAGGTGGTACAGGAGGATGTTTTATCACTGTCAGGCTCTTCAGAGAGCTAAAGATATTGGTTGAATGCTAACTTTAGAAGACCTTGAAATTAATACTGAATACACAGTGGTGAAACTTTACCACTCCCTTGTCGTCCTGCAGTGATTAAAAGCTTATCTGCCACAGCGTGTGTGTGTGTTAAGGAGAAAACTGCACATGCATAACAAACACACCCAACACACACTTGTATTCCTCTAATGGAAAAAAATGCAAAGCAGGCATACAGTAGGTGCACATATTTGCAACAAAGTATATTACTTTAAGGAGAAAATTGCATACACAAAGTCACTACAAGCATCTCTAAACACACACACACACACACACACACACACACACACACACACACACACACACATATACAGAGTGCTCCACTGAGACTGAGTGGAGGAGTGGACTGTTAAAAGATTCAGAGCATGGAGTGCCTGGCAGATCATTACAGACCTAGTGTGGGAATTTAGAGAGACACTGTGTGTGTGTGTGTGTGTGTGTGTCTGGGTGTGTCCGTGTGTTTGCGCGAGCATGTGTTTGCGTGGTGCAGTGTGGATGATCATTATAAGGTCACGGCAGGGGTGTGAGAGAGAGGGAGAGGGCTGGATGAGAGTTCAATCATAGGTTACCCAGTGGAGATCACCCCTGCAAAGTGTGTGTGTGTTTGCTGGGATGTTCTGTATTTGTGTGTGTGTGTGTGAGAGGAAGAGATAGAAAAAGAGAGCGTTCAATACTCAGTTCCCCATTGGGAGACACCCCTGCAGTGTGTGTTTGTCTTTGTTTGTAAGACAGAACAAGTGGGAGGGAACACGGGGGAGAGAGAGTGAAAGAGAGCGACAGGGACACTATGAGTGTGAGTGTGCGAGTCTACCCTTCATCAACACTTTTATATATAAAATCTCTCAGTATTCCACTCATGAAAGCTGTGATCATTTTCAGACACTTTGGTCTTTGTCCAGGCTCGCCAACTGGCAGGTTCATCTCTGTCATCTCTCTCTTTATCCCCAGAGACGACTTCCAATTCCAGCTATTCCTGAAATACTTAACACTTGATGTACAGTTTGTTCTCTTACAGTCATTTAAAGCAACAAAAAAAACAACAACTTTCAATCTTTGAAGTCTCCCCTCGCAGCTTCCAGAGTAGTAATACTAATACAAAAATCCCCAAATGTAATTGCACTGGAGGGGTTTTTTCATTCAGTATAAACGCAGTGTAATTCTGTGCATGCAATGGTGTTTCATGGGTAAATGCACTAATTAGTACACAAGAATGTGGCCCATTGTAAACTGCTACCGTGAAATCTACAGCCTCTTGTGGATTGCGGTGCAGAAGTTCAATATTGTGATTATGTTTCATTCAGATGAATTGTGCCGCCTGGAAATGCAGAGGTCCTGGAGCTGCCGCAGAAGTCCCCCTGCTGCGCGTGCATATATTAGCTCAGTGTTGTGTGGCGCTGTAAACCTGAGCTGGAAGGAAGTTTCTCACGTTGGCTTGGGTCAGAGCGATGCTTCACTGTTAAAAGGAGAAAAAAGTTGTTTTTCTATTCTACTTTTCATCAGACTGCATTTTGAAAGGCGGGTATTCGCTGAGATGTTCGAAACACAAATTGAAGAATTGATTTTGAAATTCATCAACAGTCTGTAAGTGCCTGTTTTAATAAACATTATCAAGCATCACTCCAGCTTCCACTGAAGAGATGAAAACATCAGATCTGAGCGGAGCGATGAGGAGACAGTGACCTTCCTCACGTTGATACATGAAATAAACAGAAATGTGGTATTTCAGTCATGTTCTCCACATGGTTTTCCATCGTTTGAGCTTTGACTGCAGCTCTTTTAATGACATCATCCCTGAAAAGGAGGGTCTTGTTGTTGTTGGTTGTTTAGACTGCACCAGAGATTAGATTGACCGCTTTCAGAGCTTGGTGGGAAAGCACCTGAAATCTGTCGTTTCATTCTTAGTGCATAATATGACCAGTCCACTCCATCAGCCTCTTGTGTCACACTGAATTTAACCATAACATACTGTTGTCATTCGTTGTTTTGTCTTTTTGTGCATTTTTATGCCTTTATTAGAGATTTTTGACAGTAGATTGATGACAAGAAATGAGGAGAGGGAGATGGAGAAGCTGGACTTGATGTTGTTGTCATTGTTCTTCGTAACATTTTTGTTCTGTTCTGTTCCTGCACCCTTCAATACCCCCTGACTATGACTTTTTTGGCATTTTCTCCTTTAATTAAATCATGACCGTGTAGATACAGGCATGAGACATGGGGAGAGAGAGAGGGGTATGACCTGGCCAGAATCGAACTGTAGCTGTTGCGGTTATACAGCATGCTTCTTAACCACTAGACCACCCTGGCTCCACATGGCAATTCCTCCCAGCCAAAAGACATGTTTAAGATGAAATGCTGTATCGTCTGCATTGAATAAGCTGTGTTACTACATTTGTATCCATATGCTGTTATTTGCTGGGCTAAAATGTATCCTTCGGGGTCAATTTCTCAAAGTTTATCTTCATAAATATATAATCAGCAATACACAATACACTCTCTTACTGTACACTATTGTCAATATAATCATTGAAGAGGTGAAATTGTTTTCTTTCTCCAATGCAGCATGCCCTGTGGCTGCATTGTATTCTGCTCTTGAGGCCAGTGTCAGTGGAGAAATTGGTATCTCTGCCTCTTAAATGATGGATTTCTCCCTGTATGTCTGTGGAATATCAGTTCAAAATGATTAATCTAGAAAGGAGCCCTTGCTCTTTGATTCTGAGAGGCTGACAGTAAAACTTGACATTTACCATTGATTTTTTTAGATTGCTGAGAAATTGCTAAAAGTGGTATCAAACTCCACTGCTGTTTTGCTGCAAATATCTTGATGGGATGTGACGTTTTCTACGTTTGGCCACAGAAATAAGAAAAATAGCTAAGAAAACAATGAAGCGGGCTCTGGAAGCTGAAGATGCATCATCATGAGTTTCTCAGTGTAGCCCGTTTCCAACAGCACAGCAGTGATGCAGCAAGTGCACAATAAACAACTTCAGATAGTTCATCAAAGAGGATCGCGGTCGAACTGGATTCATTAGTGGGAAATTGACTTGACAAGCGTGACCAGGACTAGCAGGCTATTGATCAGCTGCTGTCATCAGTATAGGTGATTTGTGCTGGCAGCGACAACAACGAGAGGGAAGAGTGGGGAGAGGAGAAGCAGGAGGAGGTGGAGAAAACTGTACAAAATATCAGGGCAGCCTCATCTAGTAATGAAAGATATTTTCAAGGACTCACAGAATTCCTTAAGAGGAGGTCAGGAGGTCAACAGTAAAATGAACAACACTTTTCATGTCATTTTATTCACTGGAAATGATCCCAATTAGAGAAATGCTACACTTAACATTTTGAATTCAGGACTTTTACTTGTAATAGAGTATTTGTACAGTGTGGTATTGTTAATTTTACTCCAATGTAAGCCAGGAGACCAGTGTGAGTTTATTTTGGAGTGCTAGACATTAAAATGGCTCAGGAGTTACCCGAGCATCCTTGTCCCTGTGGTCGGATCTCACACAGACGCTGAAAAACTGTGGGGATAGTGACATGTTGTGTGGCATGATCCGTCTCCCTTCACAGCCTCTGTCAAGTGTTTGTGACAGGCAAGTCCCAAGTTAGAATTAGTGTTACTTTGTGAGGCAGGGTGTCGCTGAAAAAGAGCAGCTCAGTCGGCGTGATCACATATTTCGAGACGGTGTCGACCGCAGTGTGCACTTTTGTCTTTACATTTGAAGGTGTGTCTGAAGGCTTTGGGAGGAGGCGCTGGGTCTCTCATTTCATGCTGTACACTGTACAGATAAAGACAGATTTTTAATCCTGACTCATCCTTCGAAGCAGGCCAAATTTCTGTCTGACTGGTCGTGGTTCGTCGTGTGCTTTGAGGGGGTCACAACGGCTGATTAACTGCCTGAATGCTCAGCGATCGGGTGATCGGATAGGTTTAATCGTCGATTTCCCACATGGCTGCTGTCAAAACATCTGTTATAAACTGTAGTGAGCTTGTTTTAATATGACTAGAGTATTATTTTACATGTTGTGGCTAAAACTCTAGTGCAGCTCGGACTGAGCTGTGATATAAAACTGCAGAACGGACACCATATTGCCTGCAATTCACGTACGACTCCATATTTTCCTTTTCTTCTTACTTTCATAGTAGAATTACACAAAATAATGCTGCCTTTCTCCCTTTTTGTCAACATTTTTAAGGGTGCAGCCATCTTGTTTCGATAAACTTTATTGGCCTTGTCACTGGACAAAACCGAGCGGGGGATCCATGCTTACGTTCGGTGTGAGCACCCATGTCACCCATGTTTTGGCCAACCAGAAAGGCTCATTAAAGGTACGGTGTGTGTTAACACAACGTACAAGATTAATAAGAAATGCCCAGCTTTAGTTTTCCTTTCATAAAAATAGTCATCTTTGTGGTCAACTGTACTGCAGTAAAGCAACAGTTTTAACAGGCTGGGTAGTACTCCCAATCACTAGTAAACTGATCTTGATGTGTAAAATCTGTGGAGTGCCCCTTTAACTATATCTTAACCAGCTGTGATGCATGAATATGTTTGGAATAATTAACTAATAAAAGGTGTCATTAAACGTCCAAAATCTTCATGGAATTTAACCCCATGTTTTGCAGAATTGTCCAATAACAATGTTCATAGTTGATGTTCTTAGCATTGGGTTAGTACAGAACAATTTTTGCACCATTTCATTCATTTGTCCATGACTTCCTCATGATATGTCAACGCTACAGACTAGACCAAACAAATGATGCATCTCCAGTAAGAATCCACGTAATTCCAGCATTTAACGGGGTTGCAACAGTCTACAGTAGGTGACATACTGTGTGTTGGTGAGGAGGGGGTGTACATGTTTACTGTTTCCCTTTTTCGTTGTTCCCTCAGACAGAGAGGCCAGAGGGGAAAGAGAAGATTGTGAGATTTAGTGTGAGAGAGACAAAGATGGAGGAAGAGAAATAAAAGAGAATAACGAGAGATATTGAGAGGGATGAAGAAACTGGAGGGAGCAACACGGAGAGAGATGGGTTTCATAAAGAGCTTGACAGAGCTGGATGTAGACAGTTGAAGTGGTGGAGATATTTCATGCTGAAGTAACTCACAGCGCTGTTTGTCTTCCCCCCTCTTGGCAGGAGTGCTGGTATTTTTAGGTCCTGTTACAGTATTTCTCAGCCGAGCAAGAGAATGAAAGAGAGACAGATGGAGAGAAAATCATAGGGAAAGATGGAGTGACGCGGCGAGAGACTGAAAGGTAGCGAGGCTGAGAGGGTGTGTGTGTGTGGAAATGGAAAGAAAGGCGAGTTTATAAGAAGGGATGTGAGAAAACGAGGGAAAATGGTAGCAAAGTAGATGCAGGACAGCGGGAAAAAGATGAAAAGTGCCTTTTTCTCTCACTTCTCTCGAAGTGCTAAAACCAGTGTGCTTTTAAGGCCAGCCGGGGGAATAAAATAACATATCTAAAATGCTCGTTTGTGCCTAGAAAGGGAGAACAAATGACAGCTTTCCACTTACGCCCAGAGCTGGGTACAAAACGGGCTCGGTTGGTGTAATGACAGACTTCAACTTCAAAAAAGTTCTTTAAAAAACACATTCATCCCAGCACTGAATGGTTGGAAACAGGTGTAACATTAAATTGGACAGCTGTGTTTTTGTTTCCTTTCGAATTAGAGAATCACGTTGCCATGGTGATTGGAGGTGTAATTCAGTTGCAGCTAGTAAATCTAATCCCAGCTGACCTGGTACGATATGATACCAGTGTGATATGATATGATACAAGTCTCAATAATAGAGGGAAATATTAGTGACTAAAGTGTGGAAATTTGCATTCGGTTTTGCCTTATAACTTAATAATAAGTTAGTGTTACAGGTTGATACATGTAGTTAAACCACACTGACTCGCTTGTCTCAAATCCCACCAAAACTCTCTCTCCAGCTTTCACACTTGAACTTGAGTCAAACTTAGTTTGACATTTTCTCATTCTTGCCAACAGCTAGATGATAAAATATCACTGTCATGTCTCTTCTAGTTTAGCTGAACCAACCTCAATTCAGTGATTCTTGACATGACTTGTCACTTGTTCTGAGAGACTTAAGACTTGACTTGGACTTGCTCTTTCAGGCTTCTGACTTGACTTAAGACTTCAGACAGACTTCACTTGGACTTGCTTGGACAGACTTGAGACTTGACTTGAACTTGCGCTGACATTTTAGATTTGACCGGAGACTTGTTTTAACAGACTGCAGATTGAAATTGAGACTTGCTCTTTCAGGCTTCTGGCTTGACTGAAGACTTGATCCAACAGACTTGAGACTTGACTTGAGACTTTCTTTGTCAGACTCGAGACTTGACTTGAGACTTGCTCTTACTGCTACTTCAGATTGAAATTGAGACTTGCTCTTTTGGGCTGCTGACTTGACTGAAGACTTGCTCCGACAGACTTGAGACTTGACTCTGACAGACTTCAGACTTAAATTGAGACTTGCTTTGTGAGACTTGAGGCCTGACTTGCACTTGGACTTGACTTAGACTTGCTCTGACTGACTCAGACTTGTCCTGATTGAACTGAAATGACTAAAAACAGCTCTAAGGTTCTTTCTTCCCACTAAACTCTCAGAATAAAAGCTAAAATAGAAAGTGCAGCAGACAGTCTTCTACACTTTAAAAAAGAAAACCCGTGCCTCTCAAAGTTTCCCATGCTTCACACTCTGTGTTGGCTTTCTAAATACTGCTATTCCACACAAAAGACAGATCACAGTGACCTGGTTCTCTTCAACTCGCAGTCAGTCAGCGAGTCTCTTAGCACAGCATTCTGCCCTGCAGGCCAGTCAGTCTCTTAGCCATTAGCCAAAAGAGAGAAAGTGCACATTGGCATTTCAGAGAAAGGGAGGTAGGAAGCAAGATTGATTCGCGGTTCTACCTAAGCACAATGCTGCTCACAGAGTTAAATGACATTCCGCCGGTGTAATTTCCTGCCGCTGGAAGAGCTTGCCTATCAGTCACCCACTACCTACTCAAACAGGCTCCTTCAGAGCAACATTATGTGATTAGGAGAGCAACAAAATGTCAGCCTGGCCCCTTGACTCGACCACTGACATAGCTATTTGGTAGAAAAAGTGAAATGAAATATGCCAAGACGAATACAGGAGGAGAAATGGAAATAACACAGTAAAGATGGAGGACGGAGAGAAGTGCTCTTGTCTTGTTTAACTCAACACTGTAGGTAGAGCACAACGCACTGCCCAGGGCTAGTTCTGTTCCCGCTGGGGCCACTTATACTAAACCAATGGATTCACTCGTACTATGCTATGACAGTGAAAGGAGCCTCTTCCAAAATCTTCATCTAAATGAATAGAATTCACATTGTGGGCAGGAAAAGAGGAGGGGAAAAAGAGAGAGTACTGCTGGGATAAGCATAATGACGCGTCAAAAAGTTTGAGTGGTCTTCTTCTGACTTGCTTCAAAGGTTTATTTCGTGGACATATGGCGATTTGAAGTAGAAAGAAAATAATTCTGCTTTGAGTCCTTGAATGTACACAGTGCAGCTGGGAATCAGGTTTAGCAATAACAATTAGACAGCCCAGCACAAATTAGAATATATGGAGAGGGTTGATCCCACATCAGAGCTCCCTCATCCATCTCAGGAAACTGTTCAAAAAACATGAAGAAGTGAGGTTTTTAGAAATGCTGCTGATATGGCATAATCGTCCTGAAACGATATAACCACGCTGGGCCTCATTTATCAAATCTGATTTTAAAAATCACTACTCTTACACAAAGGTTTCAGCTAGATCTTGAGGTCGTTCACATGTCTGAGACCAAACAAGGTTGAGTCAAGACCGCCAAATATCTTGGTCTCAGTCTACATGTAAAATTGAATGATTGGTGATTGAACTGTTTGAATGTTTGAGACACATGCACTTATTTGTCCTCTGCTGACCAATGAGTCACTTCTGCTTCCTATGTTTTATAGTTTTTTTGTTTCCTTTATCCCTCTTGATTGCCTATTTTGTTCTGTTTGACAGCCTGTGGATTGGTTTCTGTTTCACAGCCCAATGGCTGCTAATCGAGCGCATATTTGGTTTCGTTTGATGAAGAAAGATAATTGTTTTCAGTAGAAATTAACAAATTGCTGTAATTTTGCAATCGAAGCCCTCTTGTTCAGTTTGGTAACCTGAGAAAGGGTAATCAATCAGACACATTACAACACTTTTCTTAGGAACTTTTACAACTATATATGGGCGCCACTTGCTATTATATAATATTATAATCAGGGTAATCAAATTGCAATAAGATCTGGCCTGTTGGGCCTTCTGTTGTTAAACTCATGGAGGTGATGCTAGCAAAGACCCAGCAAAGACCTGTTTTGTATTCTGAATTTCACAAAAGTGATGCACTGTATGGGAAGATACTTCAGAATAATACCCAGTACAGTACAGTATATACTGACAAATAGGATTAAGCAGACAGGAGATCTCTGTCTCACTCTGTGGTTACAAGAGTTGGGCCAGTAATCAAAGACGCAGGCTTTTCCATGCTTTAAGGGAATTGTAAGCACAGTCAGACCAGATTGCTTGTCTGAAACTTCTTGTTATATAATATTTTACAATACACATTGATTGTAAAACTCCAGAGGAACAGAGTCATGTAATATTCAGTGTCGTATATCAGCTCTGCATTCACACAGTATGTGGACTGTATGTGAGAGATTCTGCAAAAGAAGAAGCAGAAGAGGCGTGGATTAGTTTCATTCATCTGTCTGCCTTGTATTGCCTCAGACACGTGGGATTTTGACTAAACATGGAGACATAATGGCTCTCACAACTGAGTTCCATCACATCGACCTCATTAATGCTTTGGATTTTAGTGCTAACAGTCATTTGAAAGCCCCAAAATACTGTACATGTTAAATTATGCTGTCATGAACTCAGACGGATTCCAATCTTGAGTTCTGGATGTATTTGGATGTAGTTTATGCCTTAAAAAACTGTAAGTTAGACCTGAACAGTCTCTACCTTCTCAGTATTTGAACATGTCTCCCTGTGACATTTCTCCTGTGCTGCATCTGAATCGGCCTGTCTCTTTTATCTCTTTCTTTAAATCTTTAAATCTTTACTTTTTCCATGTTCCTGTCTCCTCTGCTGCATCCTGCATTTCTTACTCCCGTCTGTCTCCTCATCCCTTCCTTAACTCAATATAAAAAGCCTCAGTTTTAAAAAATGCAACAGTGCATGAAGCAGTACCTTCACTTGATTAGTCTTAACTACAGTAATAGTAGATTAACAACTTAACTTGTAAAGTCGGGGGGATGTAAGCTAGTTTACATTCAAGCTAACTAAAACTATCGAGCTACATTAAAGCAGGAAAAAGCTTGATAAAGAGGGTTAATTGGTTTTAACTCCTGCATAGCACGAGTTGGGGGTGGATTACAGTGTTGCGAGCATGAGGATACAATGTTCTGGTGGCCATAATTAGGGATCCTAGAATTTGCAGAAGAAACTGCGAGAGGGAACCAAAGTCAGGGCGCACTAACGGATGTGAAGTGGTTAAACATCATTAAAGTGCTTTTTTAGAATCAGAATCAGAATCAAATTTATTGCCAAGTAGGTTTGCACATACAAGGAATTTGACTTGATATAATTGGTGCATGACATATAAACATAGTAAGTAGAAAAAATATAAGAAGGGAAAAGGTGACAGCAAGTACTGCAAGTCAGAAGCATAGCTTAAATATATAAAATAGACACTAAAAATATGACAAGATATTATAAAATAAAATAATATAAAGATATAGACATAGACAATATGTACAATATGGCTTATTTAAATGAAAGAACTGTACAGATTTGCATAGGATGTGCAAAATATTTGCCAATTATGTGCAAGAGTTCACAGTAATTGAAGTCAGTTGAACAATAAAGAATATTTTCAATGTGCAACTCCCCTACAGTCCTGGAAGACAAAGAGAGACAACAATGATCAGTTCTCCAACTTTTCTGTCACACCTAGTGACAGTGGTTGACATTGACTTGCGTTCCTACCACTTCAATTTTAAGTTAAATTGATTCCCCGACGCTGCAAACATATTTGGGTTCAAGTCCACCACCTAAATCTAATCAATTCTTCCTTGGCCAAAGGCCTGAACACCAAATTTCATAGAAGTGGGTTAAAAACATAACTTCTTTGGCTTTTTCACTTCCCCTGAGGTCAAAAGTCTCAAATCCAATAAAGCAAAGTGTAAACAAAGCCAGTAATGGGGTGACAGGGCGCCACGCTGCAGTTACAGATTGGAGGCTTTATTAAGTCAGTTCTTTGCTATAATTTGTGTCCACTTTTAGCCGGGAAGAGAGGGGAGTCTGCTTTTTCTTGAGCTCCGCCCCTTCGCAAATCCCCTCAGATCCCCTCAAGCCAATTAGGGACTAGAGAAGTGAAAATCAGGAAGCAAATTGGTCTTTTGGCTAATCTCTCTGGGGAATGGCTAGCCAGAGGAGGAGGACGGAGAGGAGAAAAAGGTTTGGCGATAGATCGAAGAAAGGAGATAGAGGAGGAGAATTTAAAGAAGAGAGGGAGAAGCGAGGTGAGGTGAAGAAGAGGAGGACAAAGAGGCAGAAGGAGAGGCAGAACAGCAGAATTAGGGGAGGGGAGGGAGAGGAGGGGAAGTATTGGCGTGTAAGAAAAAAAGTAAAGAGTAGATGTTTGTTCATACAAGCGTGCCAGCGCATATTTATTTTCATATGCTGCAAATGTCTGCATCTGAGTGTGTGTGCTTACCCCGATGTACCTCCCATATGTTGGGTGATGTATCACCGGCAGCTGTACCTTCACGTCGTCTGTTTTTGGCCCAAATCCCCCCCCCCCNCCCGCTAACACACAACTCAACAGGCAAACACAGATGCTTCAAGTGGAATGGAAAACGGCACAGAAGAAGATTTAAGAGCTGTACTACCATCACCACGGGGGGAAAACCAGATTAGAACTGGAAATATACACACTTTGTGTACATGTACACATACACTCCAACACAATATATATAATATCCATGAGCCTTTCCCGTTCCCCAAGGCCACTTCAGGCCTGATAAGTGTTCAGAGTGAGTGTGTTCACCAGATAGCGTTTGAATGAGACTTGTTTGTGGAAGCTTATGTTGTTATAAAGGGTGTCTGTCACCGGTCACTTGCTCTATCATATGATTAAAGACATGCTTTCTGTACGTCAGCACGCTCATATCGGCTCAGACATGTTTACCTGCAGCTTTCATAAGCACCCAATGGTCACCATTCATTTACAGTTACACTTTATATGCAGGCGGCACAAGCTGTCAAGTCTAGCACACACGCTCAGTCAGGGACACTGGAGGGCTGTAAGACTCGGGGCTGCTAAGAGAAACTCACTTTATATAATGACGTCGAAATGCTGCGGCTTTTGAATTAATTTGAATGGCCCGAATCCTTTCAATTATCGTTATCAATAATTTACAGCCATTTTAGAACATTTTACAACAGTACTTGAGCAAACTTGAAAACCAACATATTTTATGTCAAAGCAGCCACAGCAACTACACAAGATGGTGACCAGAATTCATAGTCATTTTTGAAACAATGGGTCCTTAATTTCAGACAGAGGTAGACAGACTTTGACCGTTGATTTTGCCGGCTAGATAAGAACTGTGGCTAATAGATTTGGTCAGCTGTACCTGGATAGTTAATTTAACTAATGTTAGTTGATTGGAAACGCTGTCTCTGGTGGCTTTTTAATGTTTTCAGCTGACTTGTTTTAAAAGGAGAATCTTGCAAATGATACCTACATACATGATATCATGCTATAAAGCTAAGGCTACATGTCCTAGGTGGCCAGCTGAGAAAGAGTCCCACACATAACAAGCCGTAAAACCACAAATAGTTATTTTTACACTTCATTTTTTGTACGGATTAAACAAATTAGATATAACATGTTAATTAGTCACTGTAGCTGCAGAGGTGCTGGTAGGTGGATTTTTTTTACCTTTGGACAGAGCCAGGCTAGCTGTTTCCCCCTGTTTCCAGTTTTTATGCTAAGCTAAGCTAACCGGCTGCCGGTTGTAACTTCATATTTAACGGAAAGACATGAGAGTGGTATCAGTGTTGCCAGATCTCATGAGAGGGGGAGGGGTTGTGGACGGATCCTGCAACAGGACGAACTGCTATCATGCATTAAGGCTTTTTTGCTTTATTAAGCAGGTATAGTGGAGAGAGACAGGAGACAGAAACAAGCCCAAAAAAATGCAGCCTGCAACTCCCAATATTTGTAAGCTACTTTACAGATAAACAAGCCCAAAGTCGCTTATAAAGTCGGACTTGGCAACTGTGAGTGGTATCAGTGTTCTCATCTAACTCTCAGCATTAAAGCAACTATTCTCTGACCTTTTGCAAGTGTGCTACACTTTGCCAAAGGAGAATTAGAGGCGTATACACGTTTTGATAATAAACAGATAAAAAACAAACTAAATGAGACGTGAGACCTGCCACAGGCAGAAAAAGGAGAGAACAAAACATATGTTCAAACTATTTTATTATAAACAATGGTATTTTTCATTTTAATAATGCTGCACCACCCTCTCTTGCATTGTCCATGCATGCATGCTAAGCTGAAATTCAAGAGGTTTACATTGACCATACTAATGCAAACACAGCAGTGATGGCAATCCACTATGCAAACATAAATTTGACAAAGTTAGCTGATATTTATGCTTATCTTAGTGCACAGCTGCAGAGCAGTCAGCAGGGAATTCAACAGTCAGTGGCAGCAATTATTAGGACCCAATCCACACATTTGAGTTCTGACAGAATAAGTGCCATGCTGTTTTTTCTTGACGCTTTCTGTGCAGCACAGTTCTCACTAGTAAATGTTTTCCTTCACCGCTCATTGCCACACGCTGCTGAAGTGTGCCCAGTGTCTGACTGCAGCACAGTCGAAAACCTGCAATCCGTCTAAAATAACCAGCTTCTACTCACACGAATCCACTTCTCAACTTCTCTCTGAATGTATCAGTAGCGTGAGATATGTCCTTTTATTTACCAGAAATGATCATTGACTTCCCTGCAGGCAAACCCCACACTTCTTGTTAAATTTACACCCTTGCCTAGCCTTAACATACATTATATATCCAGATTGGATGAGGTACCGCCATATCGACCTGTCTAGTTTGTGATTTAGCAGCTGTGCTTTTACACTTGGAAATAAATTGCATCTTGAGTGTCCACACAAATCAAATTGCGCCTGTCACTTCTCCCAAACACTGTTTAAAGACACAGCAATGGTTTTAGAAATTGCATTACAATCCTTCTCNCTTGTTTGTTCTACTGACTCAAGAGACTCTTGGAAATAAAGGGAAATTTAAAGGACTATTATGCTGTAATTGACACATGTGGCTATAGTGACTGCTGTTCAGCTAGCTACATAGTGTAGTCTTGCTTTAAAGTTTAAATGAATACTTTGACATTTTTAGAAATACACTTATTGTGAATTAGACTTCGTTATTAATGTCGCCAAATGCATCTCTGAGCACTTGGCTTGGCTGATGCAGTATTTGTGCGTGTTCGCATCCATATTTTATGTGTTTTTGATGCAACCGTGCATGAGTTTAACACAAGGGACAACATTTACAGATGGAAAACTACATCTCCGGCGCGTTTCTGTGCTGCTTTTTGAAGCATTTGGGAGGTATTTCCGAAAGTCGATTAAAATTTTCTACCGAGGCAGTAGATAAAACTTGTTGAAGGTCAGGAGAAAGTTATTGGTAGCCACCGGAGATGGACAAAAAACTCAATTAGGCCAGTACTCTCCATTAAGCTCGAGGTTATGCCTGTGCATTTTGCATGTCTAAACAGGTCTGTGCAGAGCTGTGCACGGGGTTGTGGGTATTCATACCACACACAGGCTCTTAGGTGTGCCTTTAATGGAAGTGGTGCATCACATAAAATGCTTCTACAGGGTGTGTACAAACGCACATAAACAAGACATTTTGCTTTGCTGTATTACAGATTCCTAGTGGTATCAGTTTTTGGATTTGTGCAATTTTCTGATATAATATCTTCTTTTTTTTGTGCCCTGATATGGGGCTGAAATCTGATGCCAGTACCAGTAATCCCCATTCAAAGCAGATCTGAACAATTTTCCAATTACAGGGATGAGAAAATACAGAGCGCCACTCTTGGATGATGAAAATGAGTCGACAGAGGAGAGAAATTTAGCGAGATTGAAACAGCCCACGGAGTGAATAGACTGGCAGACAAATTGAGGCAGCTGCAGTGAAACAAACCTGGAGGTAGAGCGCAAATCGGAGCTTCCAACTTCAGTTTCCATATCTCGAATTTGAATTTAAAAAGCTGATGTGGTCTTGATGTGCCGAGGAAGCGGCGTGACCCGGGGGCCCTCGAAAAGCATTCGCAGCCTGGTGGCATAGGCTTCAGTCTGACTGGGGAGCGAGGTGATTTTTTTTTGTGTGTGTGTGTGTGTAAACGTCTGAAAAGGTGACATTTACTGATCGACAACTACAGAGTTTTGCCTTTTCAAACTGTGCAAATGCAATGCTTTTGTTTAGTGTTTGAAATGACTCGACGGAAAAAGAGACAGAACGGAGAAAAGCTCTCCAAGGCTTCCTGTCTAATAAAACACAGCGGGAGGAAAGATTACTTTTCTTTATAGAAGAGGTAATTACAAGAAAGTCTGCTTTTATGAAGACATAAATTGGTATGAGAAAGAGATGGGAGATGGGGGAGGGACGCAGTGGGGAAGTCGAAAATACATTACGGTGGAGAGACAGCCACTGTAATCTGTCAATAGGAATTATCATGACACTGTGTGACAGGATAGACTGGTGTATGTGTGTGTGGAGTGTCTGTATCCTTATTGGTCTTGCTTTCTCCCCTTTTTCTATCTATCTTTCCACTGCACCTTTTCTATCCTGTGTCTCTCTGTACAGTACGTGTGTGTGTGTGTGTGTGTGTGTTTTTCTGCCTGAGTGCTTCCTGTGTCCGTGTGCGCTCGTGTGTGTGTGCTTAATCTGCGTTTGTAGTGAGGTTAATCCTTACCTGGCAAAGGAGCACACTGGGTTAATCTGGAACAGGTGGGAGCTGCGTCATGAGGCGCACGCACACATACACACACACACACACACACACACACATGCAGTAAGCAAATGATTGGGCAGCAGAAAAAGGCTTAAATGGTTTCATGCATGGGCAGGTGTTTAAAAGCGTTTCTCCGCCTTAGTTTGAAAATGCTGCAGAATAAAAAAAAACGTAGTCAGTAAATCACATTTAACTTGCAGAGTTTTCACATATTTAACCTCAAAACAGATGTTTGTGATTGTGCTAAGCTGCAAAGCTGCCAAGAGTGAATTTTCCTTCATTGTGATTCAGAATAAATGGAAAATATTTATGTTGTACAGACCACCCTTAATTAAAAGAGGAAAAAACTGAACTATATTTCTCTTAATCCTCTTTGAATGTGTTTAAATGTGCATCAGTTTAACAAGTCAAGTCACACCAGAAAGTGTTACAGCAGTGGTGCCGGAGGCTTGGTGATACTTGCAGGGCAGGGCATCCACACCTTGAGGCTGCCCAGTACAACCCCAGTCTGATCTGCTGGCCGCTGAGCAGCTCCACTGGAGCAGTTGGGGGTTAAAGGCCTCGCTCAAGGCTACATCAGTGGAGGGGCGAGCGCTGCTGCCAGATTTATTCTGCCGCTCTGGGGATCGAACAAAGACAGACAGGAAGTCACTACAAATCAATATTAAGCGTAATAACTTAAAGGCGAGGTGTGTGTAAGGACATGGAAACTGATATGATACTGTAGCTTTTATTCTTCCATTTCTCATCGAAGGATCATCACTTTTGGACATTTCTGGAAGCTTCAAGCCTCTGGGACGTTGACACAAGACATTTTTTTCCCTTTGTCAACAAGCCCACGTAAAGTTAGCTATATACCCTGTACAGCATTCAACACATTCAGCTCCCACACACTCATATGGTCAAGGACGTAGACTGCAACAACAGCTCTGTACCGCAGAGACCTGGAAAGAGGACTAGATGTTCACACAAGAGGCAAAGCTCAGGGGTCATTCACACACAAGGAGAATATAGACAAGAGAGACAAGAGAGCTCATAGTTGATTAAAAGACAAGCTTAACATTTTGTCAGTTTTTAATGCATTTTTAGTTGCCTCTGCATATGAAACGCACTATATAAATAGTCTTGCCCTCCAATAAATTGATTTGAGATTGGAGATAAGAGTGCGGCTCTCATTTTAAAGTTCTTGTGTTTACTCCAAACTTTGATGAGCAAAAATGAGTTTGTGCATGAATTTGTTCTGCTGCGCTCACTTTAATTGTTCTGCGGGGAATTGGAAGCGGTTTGTGGCTGTCAGTACGTACATGTGGATCCACTGTGCTTTGCCGGTTGGGGATCCGTTGATTGAATTGAGGGAGGATGACTTGGAGACATACAGAGGGAGAGTTGGTTTAGCCTTGTGCTGCTCTAGCAGCTGTAATGGCTTCAGTTACTTTTGTCTATCAGCAGCTTTAGATTCCCGCTGCTCTGTGTGTGTGTGTGTGTGTGTGTCAATTTGTCGACATCAACATTTCTACAGAAATAGCAGCAAAATCAAATATTGTTGCTCCCGAGTCACATTTTCTGCCCTAACTCTGTTTGGCTGCAGGTGACACACACACACACACACACACACACACACACTCACTTTGTCACGCACCTCTTTGTGTTTCACACAGACACAGTTAGGCGTCACACTTTTTCCCACACACACTCACACAGCACCATATGTTTCCATCAGTGGGGGTGTGGATGTACAGTATAACAGGGTTTCACCAGCCAGGGGAAATTACTCTTCACTCATCTCTCTCTCTTCCCTTTTATTTTTTATTTTCCCGTGTCACACTCATTTATTACTGTACCTCTCTTTCTTAGTCTTTTTTCCCCTCCCTCTTTTGTTTTTCTTCCTCCTGATGTCTTCTTCTTCCATCTTGTTTATTCTCTCTCTTTTTTACCTTTCCTCATCTGTTCTCTTTCTGACCTCTTTTTTCTGTCCAAACCAGATCCAAATGTGGGGGAGGTCTGTGTATTTTGTAACACGCCTGCATCTATGTTTTCATTGACTGTGACTGTGGCTTTACTGTCTGTTGTCTGTGGGAAGATGGCGGTGGGCTTCTCTGCGAGTTTGTTTGTTCGTAATGTGTTGCTGCCTTTTTTGTTTGGTCAGGCTAAATTGGCCACATGGCTCACAATGGCCCTGAAAATGTATTTTCTCAGGCAGTTTCTCACTGTTGGTAATGGTACTCTACATGAAACACTACTTTCTGCTAAAGTTAAAATAGTTTTGGAGATTTCTGCATTTCTTGTTTTCTCTGTACTCTTCTTTGCTTGGATACATTGCAGTTTCCTTCATACTTGTATGTTTACTTTTGTTTACCTCTTCACCGTCCTGCAGGAGTCAAATCGGCCAATTAATTATCTTGACACGCAGGTCCACATTACGCGTTGTTGAGATTTGGGAGGTGTGTGTAATGCCAGCATCACTGGTTTGTATCAGAATTTGATGACAGTTGTCGGGTTGTTTGGCCACTATCAATCAAATCTGATCAAACCACACCCACACAGTCATGATAAAACAGATGAACTGAGTTTTTGGATGTTAAACTCTTAATAAATAATACTTAAAGATGATTTTTAGCATTGACTAGAACAATACAGTAGAACATTACTTATAATTTGAAGCCAAGTGTTCAGTGGCTTTAAGGCTGAATTAACCTATTTATCATGGCCCTAAGTGGACTCGTGGTCACTCGGGTGTTTGCAAAATTTGTGACGATGTTGAAAATATAAAATAACTGGGTAGTAGGCAATCTCCTTAGTGACCTTCAGGGGTAAAAAAAAAAAAAAACCCTCAGGCAACAGGTTTGGGTAACAATGGCTGCTTCCATTGTGGATCCGGTTCCAGGTTGCAAAAATACCCAAATTCACTAAGCTAACAAATCTTGTTAAATCCCTGGTCTGTTTTTAGAGCGTTGTAGAAAACAGGTGGTACCAGAATGCGACCAAAACACGAGGTTGGAATAATAATGGAGATTTATGAAAATAAAATTGATTTCGTGTGGCTTTTATTTTCTTTTTTTTCCCTCCAAAGTCTCAGTTTGTTATTGGAGCAGCTGATCACAGCACAGCCCAGAAAAGACTTCCAGCCATCTGTTAAAACTGGACTAATGTTTGTTGAAAATTTTTTTAGATTATAACCATTATTATGAAGACTATATTTCCAACATGTAAGAGGTGCTACCGGATCTCTTGGAAGGATTTCTTGGCATAAGTACTTAAAAAGTGAAATCCTTTACATATATTGTAATGTTACACGCATGTTTACAGGTGATTTGCCACCACAGTGACGACAACTTGTTTCCCTCCGCCTACAGCTTGGATTCGTCTATAGCATCTGGCCACCAACGGCAGCTGAGCACCAGTTGGTGAGCGAGGAAGAAATTCTGCGCCATCTTTAATTTTACATGGTTTGCATTGACCGTAATGCAAGAGGCCTGTCTTGGTTGGAGTAATTCGTGTTTTCTTTTTGTAACTTTACACGTTCCTGACATTTCTTTGCAATTGATCACAATCTGGCAAGTTCAATATTTTTTCCATAACAAATTCCCTGAGTCCCTGAGTGACAGAGATGTCCAGCCTGAGGCTTTATTGTTAGCATTTTTAAAAAAAACCAATGTGGTGTACAGGGCTGTGATTGGCAGTCGGCGGGCATGTGTTTGAAAAAGAGGGTAAAAGATGTTGTACGTTTCTGTTTTTTATTACCATTTCTCTGCCGTCAGTCCATCCCTCCTCCAATTTCTTTTCCTTCTGTTCTTCTCTCCCTCCCTCTGTCTTTCTCCCGCTCTCTGGCTGCAGATGATGGGTATCAGCTCTACATTTTGGAGCTTGTAAATGTATTTTTTGCTGGGCAGCTGCCGACACACACACATACACACACTGACTGCACACAACAGTATAGCAGTGGTTCGGCCCATCTGTGCCTCTCCAGCTGAAGAGAAAGGGCTGGAGTACATCTGCGGCAGCCTTAGTTTGAAATGTAACACACACACACAGCTCTTAGTTTTTCAGCCTGAGGATCGGCGGCTACCACATTCTGACAAAATTACAGTGCATGTAATGTGTGTGTGTGTGTCAGAAAGAGGTTACTAGATTCGGTGTGTGTGGCACTAACAGACACTGAGGCTGACATTAGTTTGACTGAGAGTGTGTGTGCTCACGTAAGTGTGTATGGTGCTAATTGACATTGAGGCTGACATAAGCTTGTCATCCATGCCTCTCACTTTCCAATCATCTTTTCTCTCTCTCTCTCTCTCCTGCTGTCACTTCTCTTTCTGTCTCCCTCTCTTTCTCTCCTCCATTTCCTCGTCATTCTGTCTCCTTCTCCACCTCCTCTCCCTCTCTTTCTCTCTCTCTCTCTCTCCGCCAGCTATCTCCCCCTCCTTCCATCACTTCCTCTCCGTCTCATCGCTCAGTAATGACCTGATCTGATTGGATTTGGTCTCAGATTCCTTCCGTGGCTAATGGCCGTGACCGTTGCTAGGCAGCCGCTGCCAAAACAGCGACAAACATGGCCGTTGCGCCGGGCCACACCAACAACGGAGACGGATCACTTGTTTGCCCTCGTGGGGCTTCTTTGCTTACACTTTCACTGAGCTCCATTAGGACGGTGACAGGCCTGTTGAGACCGGCCTCCATGATGGATCGGACAGTTAGCATGAATTTATCCATCGATCACACCCAGTGCCAGTCTATTAGAAATACATTTTAGATTAATAAGTACAGGTTCTGCATAATCTCCAGGCAGATATGTGACATATAAATGACATTTAGCAGTTGATTATCATTTGAATGTGATCTTCCAATGAGAATACAGAGGTGCTGTGGAAAGGTTGGCAGCACAACTTAAAGCACACGACATACAGACATGATGGAGAAGATTTAATAACGCCGTGCTTGAGTGTAAAATACCACAGGATGAGTTCTTATAATCACAAAGATTTATTGCTGTAAGATTACAACTCAAGTGTATCACAGCAGCCCGTGGAGGCGAAGAGATAAAGAAGCATCACCCTTTGTGTGATGTCAAATTCATTTGCATAGCAGAAGAGGATTACATAAGCTGTTAGAGAAGTTACAGCTAATATATGGAGATTTATAGTTTAATTTTCAGTGTAACACAAGTTTAACTTCCCTTGTGCTTCATAATGATCAGATAAAGGAGTAGAAAATACAGTTTGCTGCACTGTGGTGAAACAAGATTGCTTGAATGGTGATGTTTACTCTTAAAAAACATCTTTTTTTTGGGTAAAATCTTGCTTGTAAGACAGGAAATTTGCCAGTTTGTTGAAGGAAAATTCTCCTATTTTTCAGTCTGGGTCTTATTCTCATACTTGTGGCCATTCTGACCTTAATTAAATTAGACTATTTCGGAAAATTAAGTACACCGAATTTGCTAGTAGCGGTTCTTGTTTGCCACGGACCATTGGATGTACTGACAATGAACTATCAATGAATTACTTTGATACTAAAGAAAACTTAAAAACGTGATGATTCTCAGGCAAGTACTGGCGTTATAATGAGCGTCTTCTGTCTCATGATTTGTAAGTGGGATTATGGACGTTTATTTCTGATGGACGCCGAAGAAAATTATATCCTTGGGAAGCGTTCCAGCAGGAAAGCTGTGTTACACTTTTCCATAGCTGCAGACGTCTTTTAGCCCACAGGTGAACAGACACGGGGACAGACCAGACAATAACTAGGCCACACTTTGATAGTTTCAGGGCTCCGTTACAAACCGCGCTGTCTGAAACACCGGTGTGGGCTGTGTGTGTCCTCTCTGGGGACCTAATTTCTTCACTTCCTGCTGGAGTTCAACATGAAAGCTTTAAACGTGCCGCTGCGGTGGCTCAAACTGTTGTTATACTACCTACAGCAGTTACACTCAGGTCTGTCTGACTGCACAGCTGAGAAGCCACCACCGGTGTCCACGGCCCCTCTAAAGCTTTTGTTTAATACCTCTCCAAGGCTAACACTCTTCTGTCCAAGATTTGATCCAAAATATTGAGGAGACTATTACTGTTGCTGCGTACTATCTTTCTTTCAAGCACTAATTCTTATTTGGCCTCTTGCTTTGTTAATAAAACATGATTATTTCAGGAACATTGGCTTTTTTGCCTCCTCTCTTGCCTTTTTCTCTCATTATTTGGCTGTTTGCAAATTTGATGAACCAAGACCTTAAGCTTATTTTACTGTTGCACTTTCAGTGAGCCATCCTCCGCACGAGCGTCTCCTAATGCCTAAAATGTAACTGGAAAATGTATTTATGGGTTCGTATTTGCCTCCCGAGGAGAGTGCTCTCTTTGTCCTTTTGGAAGCAAAAGCCATTAAGGAAGACAAAAACGATGCCCGCGCTGCTTAAGTGTTAAAACTTTAATCTTTTTATTTATTTTGAACTTTTTCTCTGGCAACACGGAACGGCCTCCTCAGAGCCTGTGCCTGGTAATGACCAGTAATGTTTATGTGTTATGTTATATGTACATAACTTCTACTTGTTATCATAAAATAGCATACAGTTTTTTGGCCCACCTCTGTTTATCACCCAGTTTTCTTATGGTAAGACAAAATCCACATCCATATTTCATGACTATCAGCTCTGTACTTAGTCGAGGTTAGAGCTCTGATTTTTCTCCTCCTGGTCTTTGTTTGTCGAACCGTTTCCTGAGCCTCTGTAGTTTCACTGAGCTCCGCTCCGCTGACAGGCTCCAGCTGGCTTCCATGACGGATCAAAACAACCTTCCAGTTTCTCTCGCCATCATTAGCCGAGAAACTGATGGGTTGAAAGTACACCGCATGTTGGATCAAACTCGCCCCCCCCCCCACCTAGTTCCAGCAGACTGTATTAGCCGGACAGATGCTTTGATGCTGCCGCTTGCTCCGCAGCTCCACACTCCTTTTCCTTCCTTTCGTCACTTTCTGTTGTTTGTCAAGTGTGGAGGTTTGGCGGATACTAGGTGTGCCGCAGGTCTGGATGACTGTCTCCCGCTGTCTGACCGTCTAGTTAACTGCGAGTTCTGTTGCCGGCGCAGCTTCCTCCTCAGCAGGAGGCGTGGAGACATTTTCCTCCAGGGAACACAGAACAGTATATTTGCAGATCAATTGCAGAGTTTTGTTCTGAAAAGACTAGGTGTCTGGAGAAATCTTTTGATAAATCTTTCCTTCGCATTAGTAATTTGAGCCCTTAGATTACAAAATCTGCTAAAGGTAGACAGATGAAGAGGAACAGGGAAATGAATTCAGCTCATCGGATACCGTCAGGAAGGTTATTCCATTATCTTCAACGAGAAAGCCTCATAAGCAAAATATGTTTGACTGTACTGTAGGATGGCCAGCAGCCTGTGGGAAAATCTCAAGAAGCAAACACAACTGTGGGTTAAAAGTTTTGTGGTGTACTCAGGGGAGACCATGCAGAGCTTTCAAAACAAGCAGGAGAACTGAAGGTGCCAAACATGATTAGATGGAGGATTTTTGCTCAAAAAAAACCTTAAAGGTGATATTGATAACACTGAGCCCACTCCCTCCTCCCCCCTTCCATTGCATTCACATCACAACACCGCTGCTGCTCGAAGCGCATGCCGCCTCAAGTGGTTTCCAGTTCGCTGCACAACCTGCATATTTCATGGTCGAGTGGAGTGAGAGTCAGACAGACTCAGTCATGTCAAGTGATGAATCTTTCGAGGTAGAGTAATGAATTCATTTTGAACCAGTAATGATGATGTGCATTTATGTCGCGCACATTGATCTGACGAGACAGTGTCGGTGTAGATATCCAGTTAGCTAACGAAACCGTCATCTACCGGTCAAGAAGAAAAATGGCCACCTGACTCCAATGAGCAAGAGCTGAACCAATGTTCACCCTGGTCTTGCTCCTCATTTTGTTGCTGAGCACTTGGGATTGGTACCAGAGTGAAGCTGGGCGCTTACCGTCAAACTTTCAGTTTCCAAACTTTCCAAACCATTTTTTCCACACTAACTGGCAGCTACTTAGACTCTTGACCGCTGACAACACAGAGATACCATTTTTTGATCGAGTAATCAATTAACTGACTAAACGTTTTATCTCTAGATGGGACAATGTGATCCTCAAAATAAAGTGGGCTCCTTTTACATTTCACTGTGATTGTGCCTTATATGATTACATGTGACAAATAAACTTGATTGATTGATCTTTTTCTTTACCGCGTAATAACGATAACATGTACAATAATTCTGCAGGTAAATAGAATGTATGATTGTATGATTTAATTTATAAATTCAGTGATAAATGTTCGTTATCAATAAAGTTACAGTTACAAAATATGGTGCCCTAAAGTAAAAAACGACAACTTTCTATTGTTATATGAACATTGTTTTGTAGCCTTCATGTTTAGTTAATTGAGAAGCAAAAAAACAAACAAATGAAAAATAATTTCACGTGGGATAAAATCTAAAATCAAAGGTTTATAAAGATCGAGTTGGCACATATAAATGCACAGCAGACTGTGTGCCGATTGTTCTGTTATTTCTCAGTAGTGAGCTTTCCTCTGTGTAAAAGCACTTAAACTTTATGAAAGAATGATTGAATAAATGAAATATTCAGTCATAATCAGACCATATGGATGCTGAAGACAGTTGGAAAGTCTCCTCGTCTGTTTATCTGAGCATTACATCATCAGATGTGGCGTAACGACCTGATGGATCAGTTTTATCTACCGTTTCTCCACCGTCGCTGTCCAGAGTGCTGATCCTGGAGCTGTCCCAGGTATTCACCATCATTCAGTCAGGAGGTTAGAAGAGAACTCTCATTTACTTAAACTATTTACCTCCCTGTCACTTCAAATCCTGTTGGCTCTTTTTACTAAAACGCCACCTGGGGCCATATTCATTGAGTGTCTTATCTTACTACTACAAATCCTCCTAAATGGGGCCACTCAGAGTTTCTTTTAAGACCTTTTCACAAAGAGCAACTTTTACTGAGGAATTGCGAATTCTTCTAAGCTCAGAGGGTGAACATCACTCATCGTTTGGACTATAAAACATCAGAGAATAATGAAAAATGCCCATCACAATTTTCTGAAGCCCAATGTAACAGTCAAAAACCCAAAATATATCACATTTGCTATAATGTAAGAGCAATAAAAGCAGCAGTTCTCATGTTTGAGAACCATTTTTGCTTGACAAGTGGCTTAAACGATTAATCGGTTAGCAAAATTATATCTACATATATCTACAGGGATTGGTTGACAGGTGGCTGGTGTGTGTCAGTGAATGAGAAATGAACTGTTTATCAATACATAGGAGGGCAAGGAACAAATTCAGATTAGTTAGATTGTTTAGATATTTAAAATAATATATTTTATATACAGAATTTGAAATTAAATAAGTAAAATACTGATTTTATCTGGCATCAGACACCATTGTTATGCTGCTGACCACATTTTCATCCTTAATTAAAGGGTTAATTCTCCATATTGACCATGAAATCAACTTTATACCAGTCAGTTGGTTCATCCCTGCCTTGCTGGATGCTTTTGTAAACACTTCTTCCTTGTCTTTTCCTTCTTATTATATATTATTACCCGTATTATGTTTTTTCCCCAGTCTTATTGAAACCACTTACAGAGCATTGAAGTCGCTCCAGTGTTTTTGAAGCGATCATTTGGTGGTATAAACATGAAAGGCTAGCGGGGCTGAGATACGCTGCTTTACATGAACTCGGCCGATTTTCTCAGAGATGTGGAAACACATTTTGAGAAACTGTCTTTTGATCAAGCGAGGGATTGATTCTGAATGCAATCGTAAGTGTGCCGCGGGGCTTATATTTACAGGCTGGTTGGCATTGCATCCTGTTGTCCCCCAAATTCTGTCAACACAAACACTGATTTAGTTGCAGACAAAAACACTTTCATCTCAGCTAAAAAAGAACTACATGTGCTGTGTTGTGTCATGTGACCACATCCTCTGATTATGTGTCCTTCTATTCCTGCTGAGTTGAAACATTTAAAGGCTGTTTCCCATTTTGGCAAAATGATTCCCTGCTGTCACATAGATATTTTCTCTGCCTCTGGTCATGGAAACCTGTTTGAGACTGATCCTCCATCTTCTGTCCTTCACTTTGTGTCCTCCAGGTTTCTGTCCTCCTCTTTCTCTTAACCTTCTTTCTCCCTGTCTTTATTTTCCTCTCTCCCTCTTGTCTACACTTTCTCTATTCATTTCCTTTCTTCCTGTAGTCTTTCCTCTCTCTCTCTCTTCCTTTGTTGTTCCAAGCCTTGTCCAATCTCTTTTCTCTTTTCCTTCTTTTCTGTCACCTCTCCACTTGATTTCCTCTCTCCCTCTTCTACCTGACACCTCTCTCAAACCAAGATTAAGCTATTAATGTTGATGAGTCTCCTTAATGAGATGCATGTGGCTGTGTACATGTGTCATGAGTATATCTGTGTGTGTCCATGCATAACTTTCTATGTGTGTGTGTGCGTGTGTGTGTGTGTGCCGCAGGTTTCAGTAGCAGAACAACGGTTTTAAATGGACTATTGATCGTGCCTCTCTTCGTCAGTCTTCGACTGCTTCCTGCCCTCCCTGCTAATTTTCACACACTCACTCACTTTGCCTGACAGCACACACGCATAAATGCAAATTTACACACAGCCTCACACAACACACAAGGACGTGTTCACATACAGTAGAAAGCATACACATGCTGATGCAATGACATCCAAAGCATGTGTTTTACTATTAAATAAACCCACTGCTCCTGCTACAATATACACCTGCTACTGACTTGTTCTCATATCATTCATTGAATCTGCCTCTTATTCCATGACCCCAAAGTTAATTTGCTCACACATTCATGCATACGGGGACATGAAGAACCACGTTACTCATGCTCAATGCAATCATCACTGTAACATCATAAGCTCGTGTCACATAGACGTAAAGCTGTGATGGTAAAGCCCTGAAATGAAAATGAAGGTACGGATGGCATCCAGGCGTTTTTTGTAGGAAAAGTCTAAAGTCTCTAAATCCAGATGTTTGCTCAGGGAATGACAGCTGTCAGAAACAACCGGTTGCGCTCCGTTAAGACCACACAGCGCGGTGAGCAAGCGACATGCTGAGGCACAACATAAATAAGCAGCAGCCAGCAGTTTCAATTAATTATGTGACCAGAAGCGAGCAGTAACAGTCGTTTTACATCTATTTCAGTGACATTTTGCAGCTGAAGCACGCCTCTACAGCGCTGCTGTTGGTTTTTCTTATGTTAATGGATATCTGTGAATATTAAACACTGTCGGGCAAGTTGCTTTACTAATTATGAAGCCTTTTGTGGGTGAGGTAAGTTGTATGATGTTCATGCGTTTTCATGGCACGCTAAGATTTGCTAATTAGTGCTAAAAACGAAGTACACGTGAGGCTGATGGGATGTCATTAGTTTGCAGGGATTTGGTCTTATATGAAAGTATTGGACAAACTGAAATTTTGACCTGATGATGCGCTGTTTTCTTCTGCAATAGTTTAACGGCACCTGACTGGAGAGTTGGCGCCACCAGCTGATTTTCTGGAAATTCTGTTAAAAACAGTCAGAACAGGACCTCTAATTTGCATTTAAAGGTTCTAATCTAAATACTTCGTGTTGTGCGTGACATGACACAGACCATAGCAGTTGAATTTAATTAAAATATCGTAAAATAATTTGGCTACGAAAAGAGCAGTGGATTTCTGGCCAAGGACGCTAAAATGGCCCCAAACACACACACATACAAATGCGCACACACACTCTGAAAATACATTTATTGAACACACACGCACATTCTCACAGGCATTAATGCATAGAGGAGTGAGTCCTGCATCATGGGAATACAATGACACACACACACACACACATCGTACACAGATGTGGATGGATCACCTGTTTTAGATGAGATTATTTGCTACATGCTTCTGTTTCATTCATGCTTCACCGCTCAGCCTGCCATTATCTCACATTGGATATATGTGTGTGAATGTGTGTGTGCTTGAGACTGCAGGCTTGCGTGTTTGCGTGTGTGTGTGTATACCTGTGTGTGTGTGTGTGTGTGTGTGTGTGTGTCCGGCGTCTCGCCACAGTGCACTGCTCAACGTGGGACCTTTTAATTAAGGGAGAAGTTTCATTATCAGCTCCATTAGTCAATGCCTGGCTGGTGTCAACACTCACACACACACACACACACACTGAAAGAGTGCTGTTAGCTGGGCTGGTATAATATTTAACCTGATGTTCTGTTTCAGGAAAAGAGTGTAATTTATTATCCGTAGTAAAGGCAAGTGACCCCATTTCCAGTCAAATGAGAGAGGCGGGAGAGAGGTGTTATTATAAGTCATCATGTCGTCATTTCTATTGTAATGCATGTCACAGGCCACACTGCACTGCTCTGCCACGGAAACACGCCCTGTACAGAACGCTTTATCTTCATGGAAATCATCATTCAGCAGTGTACTTAAGTAAAAGTACTCATACCACACTGTAAAAATACTGAAAGTAAAAGTATGTAAGTGTGATCTGGAAAATGTACTTAAAGGAAAAGCTGAAAATCCTCCTGTTTGAGAAGCTGGAACCATGAAATGTTTTTGCATGAAAAATTACGATGATCAAAATGGTTGCCAATTAATTTTCTATTGTTGTCGTTTTTCTATTTTATTGTTTCAGCTGTACTTGTATAAACTGTTGGGTAGTATTCAGCAAAACTCAATAATAATGTTCAATATTTCCCTCTGAAATGTCGCGGAGTATAAATAGATAGTGGTGTGAAAGTAAAGTACAAGTACCTCAAATTTGTATACAGTACTTGAGTAAATGTACTTAGTTACATTCCACCCCTGACATTCAGTATCTCAGTGAATCTGTTCCTTGTATACTGTACTGTACTGTACTGTAAACTAAGATGGCGAACAAAGCAGACATTATACCATCTAAACGTCAGCATGTAACAAAGGTCTTTAAATAATCACTGCCTCCAAATTTTCACTTTTTGACTTCACTGGAAGGTTACATGCTCTTTAGTTGCTTGAAAAAGATTCCGCAACCTTGGGCTTTTTGAATCCTTTTGAAAAGCAATGAAAGTGGAAAATGCTCGGCCGTCAAGCTGTGAAAGAAGGGCTGTTTTTCTTTTGTTCCCGAAAAAGTTGACATTTCAGCTAGAAGACGGTGCATTGTGAGAAAGCTTGTATTTGTATAAATCTGGTTCTTAGAAGCAGGAAAATAGCAGCGTTTTCTCTCTAATTTCTATATTTTGTTGTCTGAATTTTCTGTTTTAATGTATCGTACCAATCAGCAATGGAAGACGAACACTTAAGACTTTGTTACGCTAAGAAGCTGTTTCTTGTTGGTCTTCATGGTGAAGTAAATGTCATAATTGGTCAGAGGAGAGTATCAATAAAAAAAGTCACACAAATATGACCCAACACCTGCAAAACTAGTGACATTCCCATCAGCCTCAGCTGTACCTTTAGCTATTTTTAGTGCTTATTAGCAAATGTTAGCGTTTAGCTCAAGTGCAGCCTCCCAGAGCTGCTTGCATGGCTGAAAAATGCAGACTTGCTTTAAATAGTGACTCCTCATATTTCCAGCTATTACATACAAAAGTAATATTAATGTTCTAATTGTTTATACATTATTCATCATTACATTCAGTATTTTCCTTCACTGTGTCAGCATGTGAACATTTGCTAACAGCTGAGGCTGAAAGAAATGTCATTAACTGACAGAAAGAAAGGTTTTCTGCCTTGCTTTACATTCAGGTCAGTTACGCGCATTAACATATGGGAATTTTTCCAGTACAACCAGTTTTCTGTTGTGCTGCTCAGTTGCACTGGAGCAGGTGTGGACATTGTGTCTTCCTCCTGAGCTCACTGGCAGAGCGATTAGCTTTTCTTTGGCAGAAAGTTTCTGGTACAAATTGTGAACTTTTTAAATGTCTTATTATTAGATACTTGGTAGAAAGCGTTTTATTCCCAAATGAGACTTGGATAGAAAGTAATAACGCCTACTCTCACTAAATGATTGACAGAAGAAAATTAAAACATTCAGGACCACGAGAGAAACAGACAGGATCCACTGTATCTGCTCCATACAAAATAATGATGTTTTTTCTTTCAGTTTGCAAAAGCTTCAATAGTTTTGTCGAGGGGTAGCAAATGGCGGCTCCGCAACGACTGCGATGACAGTAATAATTTTTAAATAGAGAGGGGGTCATTGCATGAGAGCAACAAGTGGAAACTGTGCAGACTCACTCCAGTTCGTCGTGTGATGGTGGCGGCCGGGCGGTGAAGGCCCGTAAGTGGCACGCTGATTGATATGATGAGGACGCAATTAGCCCTGAGCAAGATTAGAGGAGCCTCTTATCATGCTAAGCACCACTTGCATTTTGTGTGTGTGTGTGTGAGTGTGTGTGTGTTTGAGAGAGAGACAAAAGCCTGTATTCAGATATCCAAAGAGAAACAGCTAAACATGTTTGGATTGTCAACCAGTCTGTCAGAAGGATTGGAGTCTACTCATATATTTATCAAAGTGTGTGAGCGCACTTTTCATGTTCCTTTTGAACTGCTGCCATACATCTGACATGACCTGTACTCTCAGATTGCCTCATCTAAGCACAAACCCTCACACACACACACACACACATATATATATATATATGTATAGAGCTCTTTTTTCCTGACTGTCTGTGTTTTTTCTTCCGGCAGATGAAAGAGAAGACGTTCAGAAGAAGACTTTCACAAAATGGGTAAACTCACAGTTGGCTAAGGTAAGACAACTCCCTGCTTCCTTTCCATTATTGACTCTACTCAAACAGTCGCTCTTCTAGTTCTTGGGAACTTCAGGGACTCCGATATCAAAAGATTTACTCCCACAAGAGTGTCATGACAACTTCTCTCAGATATTTATTCGTCTGTTTACAGTATGCACACGTATAATGAACAAGGGGAGCTGTGGAAATGTCATGCATTGTCAAATATGGTATATAACAACGATACCCATCTCTATTAACAAATGGTGACATCAATTCTCATAGTTATGTTGGCTTGTTTAGTCAAGACACTCAAAGACAAGCAAGAGCAAGAGAGTGATCAATGGCTGCACCTTAAATATGAGTAAGAAAAATATAATAGAAAGAAAATACAAAGTAATACTATGCAGTTTTAATGCAGGTGTATGGCACTGTGTGTCGTTGAGGTAGTGATAGACACTGAGTCTCCAACTCTGTCTCCTAGAAATTAAACTAATTTGAAACAGCTAATACGTTTTGGAGGAAACATAACGTCGCCCGGATTTCTATTATCATAATGAGGAAATGTTGTTAATTAACATATCTGGCAAGTTGCAAAATGTTCACTGATGATGTTTTCCCACAAAATCTGTAGCAAGTTGAGGATAATTCAACTTTTTTATGGTTATATTTAGGCGTTCACAACACTTGGTTAACATTAGGGAAAGATCATGGTCTTGGTTTAACATTGGAAAAGTCAACAGTGATTTGAAGCACAAGACATATTTGTTTTAGTAATGTGTAATTGAAACCACCTAAACTTGTCTAAAGTGCTTTTTTTGTCTAAAAATAACCGCACACAAGACTCAAGTTGTGATCTCTGGTGTCTGGCCTCCGACCAACAGTCTAAAAAAAAGGTATTTAGTTTATTACTACAGACAATTAAGAAAACAAGCAAATCCTCACTTGTGAAGAAGTGAATTTGAAGCATTTTCCTTAAAAAAATGACTGTCGACAATCAAAACAGTTTCTGATTAATAGATTATTTGATACATTTTGTCAGCTCCAGCACAAAACCGGAGTTTACGCGTCTATTAACGGATGTTCCTGTAATTACATTTGGACATATCTTGAAATTGTCATTGCTTTCACTATGATATGACATGAAACAGACATGTCTAGCACAGTGGAAGCAGCAGTTATACTAACTTTAGATATTACTGCCGTAATAAACCTCATTCAACCACCAAACCTTAATATGAATATATATATCTAAATATGCTATTCATAACAGGTTTTCTGGTCTTGGAGTCAAATTCAGTTAAGCTTTATTGGATTGAATGTTGAAGCTACATTTTTGCTAATGCTAAATTATTCAAAAAGAGGTCTCTCTGAGTGTTATGAGATGTTGTCCACGTTTTTCTCACATCTTGTGGGGTAAAAAGAGGCTGACAGGTGAAGAGGCTGGAGGAGATTTCTGTCTCTCCGTTCTGTCTACTTCAATTCCTCTCTCCGTCCCAAACCCTCCGTCCCTCCTCTGTTTTGTTTTCATTTATTTCCTCCTCCTATTTTCAGAAGAAAACGAACAGGAAGAAAGGATTTGTTGTTGTTGTTGATTTTTTCATTTTTTCTACGCTGGCAGCATCTTCCACCTCCTTTCATCTCGGGCTGTTTTCTGTTCGTCTCTCAGAGTCACGGACAATTTTAGAGGCATTTCCTATTTTTACGGCCACGATTCTCTCTCTCTCACACACACACACACACACACACAAAAACCACACAAAGGTTATTCCCGCCACGTCCATTCTCTCTGGAGAGTCGGTTCGGTAAAGCTCGGATAAAGAAAAACCCGGGGGCAGGAGAGTGTTGCACATTTTTTCAGGGTTTTCCTGTGATTCTCCACGGTGTATTTGGGATTGTTTTAAGAAAATATGTTCTGTATTTTCTTAAAATGTACTTTGCCGTCTCTCTTCTCTGCTGCTAGATTGTTGTCTGGTGCACTTTGTTGTCCTGTAACTCAGTTAGTCCCCCCCCCTCCCCCCCATGGGGACTGAATCACTTGTTTTGAATTTAACTCTAATTACATTTCTGTGTTTATGCGTGTGTGTGTGTTTATTTGTGGTGTGTGTTCCTGCGTGCCAACACATCACTTCTATTCCTATTTCCAAAGTTGATTACAAGGGTGCTAGAGGTGTGCCGTTGCCATGGTGACGGAGACTTAGGTGAGTGTGTGTGTGCGTATAGAGTATGGTTGTGTGTGTATGTTGGTGCTCATTTGTGTGTATGTGTGAGTAAAGCTATTGAAACAGAGTCTGATCTAAGCCAGATGATTAAAGGCAGGAGGAGGACAAACAGATCTCCTCTCCTCTCTTCCTTTTTCCTTCCCTTCCTTCTTCCTCTCTTTCCACTCTGCCCTCCTCCCCCCTTCCCTTATCCTTTCCTCCTTTCCTTTCTTCTCCTCTGCTCTTCTCTTTCCTCTCCTCCCTTCCTCTCCTCTCATCTCTGCCCTTTTCTCTCTTTCCTTCTACTTCCATGTCTTCCCTTCTCCTTTCCTCTCCCCTCCTTTCAATTCCTTTTCTTCTTCCCCCCTTTCTTTCATCTCCTCTCCTCTTTTCCTCTCCTCACGTCCATTTCCTTCTTTTCCCCTCCTCTCTTCTTCTCTCATGGTCTGACTTCCCTTTCCTTCTCTTCCTTTTTCCTATGCTCTCATTGCCTTCCCTTCTCCTCTCCTCTCCTCCCCTCTCCTCTCTGCCCCCTCTCATTTTCTCTCTTCCCTTCCACTTTTCTGTCTTCCCTACTCCTTTTCTCCCCTCTCCTTTCCTTCTCTTTTCCTCCTTTCCTTTCTTTTTCTTCTTTTTCCATCCTCTCTTCCCTTCCCCCCTTTCCTCCCCTCCCCTCTCCCCCTCCTTCCCTTCTCCTTTTCTTTTTTCTTTCCTTCTCCCCTCTTCTCTCATCTTCTCTCCTCTCTCCCATTCCCCTCCTTTCCTCTCCTCCCCCTCCTTCCCTTTCCTTCTCCCCTCTTCTATCCTCTTCTCTTCTTTCCTCTCCTCTTATCCCTTCCTTTCCCCTTTTTCCTTCCACTTTCCTTCTTTCCTTTCTCCTTTCCCCTCCCCTCCTTTCCCTTTCCTCTGCTCCCCTCTCACCTCCTTGTACCCCCCTCCTCATCTTCTTTCTTCCCTTTCCTTCTCTTCTCTTTACCTTTGCTCTCCTCTCTTCCTCTCCCTCTCATTTTGCCTCTTTCCTTCCCCTTTTCTGTCTTCCCTCCTCTTTTCCTTTTCTTCTGCTCCCTCTTCTCTCGTCTCCTCTCCTCCTGCCCCTTCCTCTCCTCTCCCCTCCTCTGCTCTCCATCCAACCTGCCTGATACCCTCTAACCATGACTAAGAGAGGAAAGAAGGAGGAGATAGAGATAGGAGGGAGAGGAAGAGAGAGAGATCCCCTCATCCATCCAAACCCACCGAAGCATAATGAGTACCCCATCCTAGATAGATGAGTCTCTCCCACACACATATACACACATATACACACATACACAGGCCTCAGGAGAGTAACTGAGACAGCAGATGGGGGAAAGTAAGATTACAGGAGGGGAGAAAATGAAAGGAGAGAGGGAAGGAGACAAGCACACAAAGGATGAAGGAAAGAGTGTGGAGAAGCAATGAGAAAAGGAGCGAGAGAAAAACAAAAGTTCAGACAAGGACAGGAGGGGAGGGCGAACGAGTTATGGCAGGAGATGGACGGTTTGGTAACGGCAGGCGTGAGAAATATGCAGAAAAAAGCCGGAGAGATGCCTGGCAGTGAGGCAGCGTCGTGTCTGATTTTAGTGTGATTTGCTACTCAGCAAACCATAAAAAGAGGCACTTCAGGAATATACGAGGATCTGTCACCAGGGCAGGAAACTTATTTTTTCTTGTTTACCAACCACAGCTGGTACTTTATTCAAGAGTATTAGCAGCTGATTCCATTCCAGTGCAGCATGTCGTTTGTAATTCACTTTTCCGACACTTTCATTTTTATTCAACCTGACATATATGTTTGTTAGTTGTTTCCTACATTTCCCAGAATGCCTTCCAACAGGTTTGTGCCTGTATTTCGAAGTGTCATTAGAGAGTTAGCCAGCTATCTTTGGGCTTAACTCAGGCTTATCAAGAAGCTGGCTATGGTAGCCTGTGCTGTTCAGTTAACCTGCTCCACAGTGAGCCTGAATACTGAACAATCAGCTCACTAGAAAAATGTCATCACGCCTACAGGATCCTGACATGACCAAAAGTATTTACGTGACAATAATAAAGAACAATAGTTGCTCATAATTATAGTTTACCACAATAAAAGCCTAATAAATGGTGATTTGTGCTGAGAAGTTTGAGTGTTTTGTTGCCTTGGTAAATACTGTATCTGGACCTCTAGATATATAAAACTTTCGAGTTTTTCTGGCTTTTGGGTAGCAGACGTTACACACCTTCTAACTCACAAGGGTGCAGGGCACACTGACAGGATGTGTTGGCATTTAGTGGGAGTAAAGCTTAAATCTATGAGTCATTGTTTTACTTTAATTGTCCAAGACAGCTGCGGAGGTCAAGTCGTGTGTACGGGTCTGTAGTACTGCTCAATGTCAGCAGTGAGTGCATTCAGCTACGGTAAGCCCCGAGGGGAAAACATGTGTCAGGCACCACCCACACTGCTTAAAGCTAAGCTTTGCCACAGTACTCCACTAGAGTGAGCTTGTAATATTTCCATTTAGATCGCTGTTAGTTTAGTAACACATATAGGCCAAGTAGGCGGGAAAAGACACAATCTTTTGTTCATGTTGGACTTTCCTTGAGGCAGACATACCAGTGCAAACCAGGAACATACCCAAGTCGGAAAGGTCTCAGCAGCAAAGATTAGTTTGTTCATTTCCTGCCTGCACTAACGGTGATTATACTGTTATGGGTTTCTTTCATTCCTGTCAGTGTAGATGCTTTTACACCATCACTGCGGTGACTCAATGAGATCCTCAGTAAATTATAAATGCAACATTTTAGTCAGATAATCGAATCACACATTCGTTTCTTTTATTCAGGCCTTTTTCTCCTTTGGCAGCAGAAACATTCATACTTTAACTGTAAATAGGTGTATTACAGTACGTATTCAGAATAGTTTGTTCATCATGTGATAAAAAAGCTCCAACATGTCACTCTGAAAAGAAAATGGATTATCTATCCAGTCACCGTCAGTTCTCACTCTAGACTTTAGATATTGTAAAAGACTTATATGACAACTTCCACACTTATTTGTAGCCTTAATTCAAATATATTTTTTCTTAGTTTCTCTTGCTTCTTATTCCACTCTTGTTACAGCACAGTGTTTTTAAGTACTCCACTGTAATTAAGAACTACACCTTTTTCAAGTCAGGCTTAGTGATGGCTGATAACCCAAAGAAACTAAGTTGAACTAGCTTTGTAATACAGGCTCCTGTTCTATTGTGGCTGCTGTAGGTGAAGGAATTTGTGTTACTGCCTTTTTATATGTTAGATTTTCTCTTGTTATTGTTGAATTTTGGTGCAAAGTGGTGAAAGAAACTCTTTGATTTGATTTTAGAGGACTGGGTTTGATTGATTGGTCGATAATTATTTAGACGTTTTTTTTATAAGGTCAGAATGGACAAATGAATCCACCTGAGAGAGCCAGAAATGGAAGGAACCAGATGACACGGAGAGGGGAGGGCAGCACTCGTCCAATGCGTGGTGTTAATTTCACACCCTGGCTGTCACTGTTTGCTCAGGTCCTCAAAAACAGCAGAATAAGTCTGATAGGAGAGGAGAGGAGAGGGAAAAGAACAGGAGGGGACAATGAAGTTGAGAAATGAAAAAGAAAAGGAGAGGTGAGATGAGAGGATTAAGAGCGCAGACAGAATTTTCAGCAGTGAGGAGAGGCATAATGTTCTTGTTTTAGTATTCCTATATGCCTCGTTATGCTGATGATACAAGCTTAATTTTGTCGTATAACTTCCCCCATAGCTATGCTGATAAAGAAAGATAATGAAGACACGTTCAGAAAATGCTTTAGAGCTGCAATAATTACGCAGTCCTCAGTGTCATCGTTATTGTGGATCACCACTCCGTAGTGTCTGCATTTTTTCTGCACTGCATTGTTGTTTTGACATCATCTATGTTGAATTTGGGCCTTTTAAGAAGTAAAAACTAAATGATTACAGAGTGAGGTATAGGCCAGTTTTGTTTAGCTGCTGTTTTGTTCACAAGGAAGTGAAATCACACAAGATCTAACGGTAAATTCTTCAAATTAGAGAAGATGTTGGAGCGTGCTTATGCACTTCATGAGGTGAAAGAAACGGCATTACATCTGAGCAGCTTGACAGACGTTAGCTCAGTGAGAAACGGTGTGAATCGAGAAAGCAACTTCAGATACGGACATGGGAGGTGCTGAGGGGGCTTTATAAAAGTCACTGGTTATATATGTATATATCACTTTTCTACTCCTTTATTTATGTGTAGGCTCGTATGCTACATGACTATCTTTTCATTTCGGTTTTGTGCGTTTATTAAGTCCATCATCACAAAAAACACCAGAGTCTGTCTTTCGTGAGCGAAATCATAGAAGCGTTTTCGAGGTTTTCAAGTGTCCCGCTAATCATCCCGTCAGACAGACCCCTGACCAGAGAGACCCAAGTTCAATTCAGCCAGTTAACTTATTTATATCTAATATATTATAGACTTGAAGTCTACCTTTGGAGAGCGACTGTCCGTGTAAGGTTAAAAAATTAAATTGCTTTCTCGCAGAGAGCTAGATGTTCAGATTGATGCCGCTCTCATGTCTGGACAGAGCCAGCAGCTGGCTAGCTTAGCATGACGTAAAGACTGGAAACAGCTAGCCTAGCTGTGTCCAAAGGGAACAAAATCCACCTGCCAGCACTTCTAAAGCTCACTAATTAACACGTTATGTCTATCTGTACAAAAGCTGAAGGGTGAAGAAGTTAATTTGTGGTTTTACCAAGGACGTATGGGTGAGAGGAAAGAGAGAGGCCGATTGTGTGTGGACAAAAGCAGAGAATTGAAAGTTTATTTGGAATTTCAAATGTAATCCTGTTGTTTATCAGTGAGTTATGTACAACTACACTGATTCTCTAACAGTGGTTAACCTGTGACAGCTGTTTCATATCAATTGGTCCAAATTGGGACCATTGAACATGCGTTCATCCAAAGATCGCATGTGCAAGAGAGAGAGCAGTCCGGTCAAGACTTATCATAGTTCACAAAAATGTGGTCAAATGAGGATACAGCCCTGTATCCTTTTCATACAGCTCTGTCTCTCGCTGTGTGCTCCTGTGGCTGCTTTGAAATGTGCTGTAAAGTTTATTTTTTTACCGCAGCAATTAATACAAAAACCATCAATTTTGCACAGCGTTTAGTGTGATGGGATGACATCCAGTGAGTTTCTCTCTGCTAGCCTACCAGCGGCCCAGACTGCACAAGAATTTCTTCTGGGATTTTCTGACCGGGTCTGAATCAAGCTGTGAAAATTAAGAGCTGTCACGCAGTTACAACAGCTGAGTGATCCTTTTCCGAGTCAGAACTAATCTAAACCTGCGTGTGGAGCAGCATGGGAGAAGTGAGACTGAAAGGGCTGCTTGTTCTGTCTACTGAGAGGTTCATAACTTGCTGTAGATTTAAAGGTCATTGTCGAGATTTCTGCAAACTGCCAAGCTTGTTATGTGAGGTTTAAAAAGGTGAGTGTGTTTCTGATTGGCAGCTGTACCAACCTATTATCACTCACTCATTTTAAAGCTGGTTCACTGCCGACTGTTTTTCTGAGGCTTTTGGCAAACTGCTGTGGAAAACAGCAGCATGACTACACAATAAAATATGTGCTGTGGTTCAAAATCATGCACCTGTGTGCAGCTTTGTTTCTGTTATTTTTCCACTCTTCTGTCAGCGAGTATGAGTAGGCTCGATTTAAGTAAACCCCGCAAACAATAGCTTGGTTTATTTAGTTGTTGATGTCATTTTGTCACTTGGAGTGTCTGTTTGTGTTGGTTTGTGCTTTTAAAGTGGAGCCCAGCTGATTAAATCCAACACATTGTCTGTAAAAAGAAAAAAAAACATGCTTGTTTGGATATATCGAGGGGTTATTTGGCCCATTCAGGGAACTTAAAGGCCCTGAAAATTTATTTTTTCAATCAGCCTCTTACTATGAGCGGAGTCCTACATGAACACACAGTTTTCTGCCATAATTAGAACAGTTTTGGGTATTTCAAGTAAGAGATTTCTGTATTTGTGTTTTTCTCTGTGCTGTTCTCACTGGTTTGAGGTGTGATTAACAGGTCGCTACTCCAAAATCAAGCCATGTGGAAACCATGATGGAAATGTGATATGTCTGTTTGTTTCATGTATCAACGTGAGGAAGGTTACGGTCTCCTCATCGCTCCACACAGATCTGATGTTTTCGTCTCTTCAGTGGAAGCTTGAGTGGACGTTTATGAATTATTCACTTGGATGTATTCTGCTTTATTCTGTTGCACATTGTTGCACAAAGTTTCCACCTCAGCCAAACAGGTGGATTGAAATGCTTTTACAGTGTATAGATGATTGTTTTTCATCTACTTGTACTTCTTGTATTCTATCTGTATATCTTTCTGCTACCAGAGGATTACCTTTCATCAGATAGCTTTAGACTGAAGGACTCTATAAACTATCTTTCATTTATCAAAATTCTCATGTATTGGGGGGAAAAAAACTGCTGTCCCGACCATTACAATGTGGCTGGACAAATGAATTGCTGCGCTACATTTAGAGAAATTTTGATTTGTTTTAAAAAACAATTTGAATTTGGATTCAGTCCCCTGCAGCTTCAATTTGGGAGACAATCGACAATTTCCGCCTCTGTAACATTTCACAGTATCTCACACGTGTGAGTGAAAAATATAGAGTGAAATTGTGTGGAAACATACGGAGCGGAGTGGTCACATTTTTTTTTCTAGTTTGTGCGCTTGTTTTAGTAAATCATGTGCACGTTTTACTCATTATGTGTGCTCATTTGGTAGAATGTGTCCATGAAATACTTAAATAGCACACACAATATACTCACTGCCCACAGTTTCATAAAACAGAAGGGCAGGAAGGAGCAATTTCGACAAGAAAGCTGCCACTGAGCAATTTGACATTTAATAGATGTCTATTATACGTCTATTTATCTGTAGTTCAGTTTAGATTAAGGTTGTCCAAGGTTGAAAAGTGAAAGTCAAGCAGACATCTAGGGATATGAGTAAACAGAATCTGTGTATATGACTAAAAATAAACAGTTATACTGTAAACGTGGGAGTGTGCAGTGCTTATATTAAATGTTTACAGGTTTTTATGCATTTTTAAAAAATAAAATATGGTCCAAGACCGGGCTATACGCAGCCAATAAATCCAGGTCTGTATCAGAGCTAAAGCATAGAAGCAATGTTGAAATGACGTGTATTGCTCAGTGGGCTTGTCGCTACATTTATT
>NTHP01000333.1:424375-440044 GCA_003416845.1 Oplegnathus fasciatus
TAAGTAGAAACATTGCGATCAGTATGTGAAACAAGCTGCTCAATAAAAATATGCTGAAACAGAAGCTTCCTGAAGCTGCAGACACACACATACACACACACTGTGTGAGTATTTCAGTTGATGGTGCACTGGAGGGTTTTATTACCATCAAGGGAAAGTACAGTCCAAAGTAAATATGAGCCACCATGGTGACATTAAAGTAAACTATACTAACATTATATTTTGGTGGTTTTCAGCTTGTCTGACCACTGTTTACCGCCTTGTGGTTTGAGTCTTACTACAAGGAAATAAATCCTCAAAATCCATTTTTTTCTCATCTGCCCGACCGAACCTTTAGCTTTACCTCTATTATGATCATACAGCATATAAAACACATGTCAAGATACACACATCAGTCAGAATCATGTCTTCCGTGTCCCTCAGAGTGGCTTCAACTTTCAAGAAATGCAAAGTTGTTCTGTTGGTCATGTTACCTGTGCTACAGACCCTTAACCTCATCCATGTGTCTGCAGTTGATCATTTGCTCTGGTGATCCATGTCAGCACTTTAGCACACACTCTGTTGAGTGATACAGTCTACTAGCATTACCTCAAAAGTGGCGAACGGGAACTTGTAGCAACTTTAAATCTAAATGCTAATTTAGGTTGTACTGGTTGCAATGTTTTGCGTTTCCAGTTAAGGTAAGAACCTCCACATCAGATTCTGCTTTGCCTCCATTTTTAATTACACAACAGTGCAGGCAAAACAGTAGAAAGGCTGCGGGCCCTGACTCAGAACCCAGAACCCTTCAGCACCCTGAAATAGTGTGCAGATGGGATTGCCTCTATTTTATTGCTCTGGTGATTTGTAGTTTATGAGCTCAATATCTCAACAACTATTGGATGGATTGCCAAGAATTTTGGTGCATTCATGGTCCCCCTCAGGATGAATTGTAATGACTTTGGTGATCCTTTGACTTTTTATCTATGCCTATCATCAGGTCAAATTTTCAATTTGTCCAATACTTTGTTTTATGATGAAATATACCAAATATATGACCATCGCCATTGTTAGCATGCTAATGTAAGCATTTAGCTCAAAGCACAGCTGTGCCTAAATACAGCCTCACAGAGCTGCTAGCATGGCTTTAGACTCTTACTCTTACTGCGTTAAAATGTCAATAAAGTATTGAATCTTGAATCTTGAGCAGAAAATGTGTCGAAATCGCTGCATTTAATCTAAATTAATACCTAAAGTTGTTCCAAAAAAAAAAAAACTTGAGCTCATCCAGTGATTTAGTAGATTGAATTGAATCTACAGTCCATATGGCAACAAGTGTCACCTTCTGTCATTGCTCGCCAATGATGGCAACTTCGAACTTAAGGTGTAAATGTGTCCCTCAGCATTGTGATAAACCCTCAGCGACAGAAACTTTCACTGCTATTGTTACTGACAAATGATTGTCTTTTACGTGATGAGCCCCAAAACAACTCATGGGAATAACTACGATAGAAAGACAAGTGACTGGGCTGAAAATGGTATACGTACTGTAAAGCAGGGTTTGCTTTGTTTCCACTGGATGGATTTCTTTTCTCATTTCCCAGCATGCACTAGTAAATAAACACAGTCTAAACATAATGTACCCTCCAGCAATACTGTCTCATGGTAATTTAGCAAACCATGGTCACAGTCCTACATTGTAGCTATTCTTGCTTTTGTGCAAGGACAATATATATGATAATGTAAATATATTCTTATTGTTTGTTTCACCTTGAGGTGTTTGTGTTGGATGGTCGAGCAGAGGATTGTTTCTCTCCTTGAAAGCAGTTTTTTCTTTTGTACTCCTTGGTGATACAAATCAATTAGCTTCTCTTCTCTACTTCCACCAACAAGAAGCTTTTATTAGTTTTAATCGGCTCAAACACGAAGAGACCTCAAGGTAAGATAGTTTGGGGGTTTTTTCATAGTGGATGACATGTTCTTTGTAGCTGCGCAAGAAAAGCACAAAATCTGCATGAAATCTTGTGATTTAGTCATGAGTCACCTAATCTGGAAAATGTGTATTTAGAGGCGATGAGAGAGTCTGTTGAATTCTGACGTAAAGGACACACACGCCAGACACCGTGTGAAATGCTGCTGCTTGAAGTCATGTAAAATCGGTCTGGAAACGACAATTTGCAACATGGTTGACAGGAAAATCACTGTGCATGTCTTTGTTTTTCTGTGTGTGTCAGTCTGCATTTGTACTTCCTGCGCACTTGTAGCTCATAGAGACTCTGAAATGCTCCGAGATATGAATTAAATAGATGCATATCACAGCTTCCTGCCTGCGAAATTGCTGATAGCATTCTGCAGTGCAGCTCACCTCTGTAGATCGTCTCAGTTTACATCTTGTCAGAAGAAACTTTAAAGCTGCCGCCTTTGTTTTCTTTGTTTAAAGAAAGATGTGAAGAAACATTCAGTAATATTAGATAAGCAACTGAGGCCTGCTGCTTTATATGTTCCCATGTGGATGAAAGCTGGGGTGCAGATGAAGATAACCACCTGTTTTTCATACTTTTTGTCAGAAGAATACATCTGGTTTGCCTCCAGTCTACATACACGGCCCGATTAACCTGCTAGATGATTCTTTATAAGAGCTGCAGATGGTTTAGTCCATGCCTGCAATAAGGCCGGAAACATAAAGGTTGTCTCCAAACACGGTAAATGGGCTGATGCTTTTGCAGGAGATTCAAAGTCTGGCTACTGAAAGAGAAAAGACAGGTGCAAGAAAGAAATCATGTTAAAAACTCCATCTCCTCCTTCTCCCTCATTAAAAATCCAAGTTATATGAACATGCAAATACTGTTCATTTCAAAAGTTTAACTGCTGGACACAATATGTTCAAGTTTCCACATCACACTTGTGTTAGTTGCATACTGCACCATGATTGGCTCCAAGTTAGTTGTGATGTCAGGTATGTCGAGGTGTTAAACGTTCAAGATTTAAGGTAACCGCGGAGAAACTTTCCCTCCAGCAGATGAATGTGAAAACAGACTCTGCACATGCATCATTCTGCACGGAGAAGCAAACACATTTTTGACTGGAGGGCGGCTTTTAAAGTGTCACAGATTTAGTTGAGTAGTATTTGCTTAAAAGTGGCACAAAAAAGTTAATTACTGATTACCCTAAAAACCGCTACAGACAGCATGCAACCCTGTTGTTGCATGTCATTCTCCATCTTTTTCTGTCCTCATCTCGGTTCTTTGTACATGTATGAGAGGAGAAGGGAAATTTTCATGCTACGCCCCTGCTCACAGTGCCTCTCTTGTTGTCTCAACATCTCTGCTCTGTGTGCTATCAAGTTTGCCTGCGTGCACACTTAATTTGAGCGTTACAGTGTGCTGCATCTTCAGCCAATGGGAAAATAGCGCTAGTCCATTTCTGATTTTTGTCTCCTATCCGATTGCTGGTAGGACTATCAGTTACTAGGGAAGCAGGGAAACACTGGGAGAACGGAAAGCAGGCACATTAATAATTAATAGTTTCAATACATGTTTGCTTGCTCAAATGAAATGAATCTTTGCGTGATAAAATGTCTATTTCATGTGCTTGCAATGAATATTTCCGTGTGCTGAAAAGGTCCCATTGCACGCTCAGGATTAAGGCATGCAAAAAGTGATTGCTCTGAATTGGCAGTGACTTGATGCATTAAATAAAGCGGCATTTTTCGGCTGGAGAAGAGCATCCTGATTGGTGAAAATGAACAAATTACCTTTCAACTGAAAAGCTTTGCCGTCAACTTGGAACCCCACAAAGATCGTGTTAATCACAATCGATGGTTCGGTGACCCGTGCTCCATCAAGTACACGGCGCCCAGTAGAAAACACATGGCATCTTAATTATATTTTGCCTCAGAGACCAACCAGCTCTCCTCTTCTGGAATACTGCCTGGCCTCAGGTTGGCTGTTGTGTCAATTAGCTTGTGACAATTTAATTAAATGTTATTTTAATTTAATTAATATGGACCTGGGGCTTCTGGGGCCGAAGTATATGGACTAAAACTTTGTCGTGTCCAAAATTCTGTAATGCTATGAGTCAGTTAACTGTTCAGTCAGACGGCTGATGTCTTCTGTCACTAACAAAGCGGTGACTCAAAGCAGCCATTCATCTGCCACTGGCTCCTGCCAGAAAAACAAGACGTTACCATTAAATGTGTCACGCTGCCTGTTATCTCAGTGAAATCCCAGAATAAAGATAAGTGGTTGGTAGGCGGATTGAAAGAAATGCAATTTGCACAGAGCGATCCCTTTCAGTTGGCTGTTTACCCAATCGCTAACATGCAAGCTTGTCTCCTGTCCTCAGATCAGATAATGTGGGTTACGTCCCATCTTTTGTGTCATCTTTCCCCTTTGTGATGCAGCGTTAAGTCGCCCAAGAGGTCACTGTTAGAAAATTCAATTACTGAAGCTGACATCTTAAAACATCCCTGCTTTTGATTTGTTTTCATAGCTAATGGTAGGTTTGTGTGTGACATGAGGGGCGGAGAGCAAACACACATTTTACCTTTTAGTAAAAGGTGTTTTCTTATTAATTTGTTACAGTTCCTGTGTCCCAAGCTGCCGTGTTTCTGGTGCAATATCAAATATACTTAATAAGCACTTATAGAAGCAGAACAAACTTTTATAATATTGTGAGTTTCTGAAAATATGCTACATTTTAATCAATTTCAACATGTTTATCTCTGAGGGATTATGGTTTGAAGGGAGGGTTTTGCTTTATTATTGTTGTTTTTGTCTATTTTTCCTTTTCTTCATTTGTTTCAGTTTGTCTGTATAAAATATGATGCTTGTGCGAACTAGATGTCCCTTATGTGTTGCCTCACAACTATAATAATAAATACTTTAAGACTTTCCAGAATGCAGGTTTTTCAAAATGTACATTTTAGATGAAAAAGCAAACTCATCCTCAATAACGTTTCATCAGAGGTTGGTTGTGCAGTGAAGAATAAAGCTTGACAGATACATGCAGATGTTTTTCTTACCACCTCGTGTGATTTGACAGCAGATGGAAACTTAAAAAAACGCACGCAAAATGGCCAAGAGAGCTTTTCACATGTTTGTCAATAGCTTTCTTATTTTCTTTTAAATCATAAATCATAAATCATCATCCCTTCATACCTGCTTTTTTCATTCATACCTTTTCCCGTTATATACAGAACCTCCAGTTTTTAAAGAAGAATCATGCAATATCAGTAGCAGCAGTAGCTAAATGCAATTTTTATATTTCCACTATTCATTTCCACCTGGACCATCAACAGTGACACCGCCTTTATTTACACTTGTTTTTTTAGGATGTTATTTTTCATATTTTGTGAGCAGTTTACACGTCAGCAGAAAACAATTTAACACAGAAAATGAAGCAGTTTAGACGACTTCTAACAACTCCCAGTTTAGATCCTATCCACTTCCAGTATAAATCTGAATACCCTTATTCTGAAATAAACAGATACAGATGGTAGATTATCATTACACCGCTACTAAACAGGCAGTTCAATACAGTGCCAGTACATCCCACTACACACTTTTTTTACTTTGTGTTCTCCAGCTTCCAGCTGTCTTATGTGATAATAAACAAAATCTCTTCAGGCTTTAAACTGTTGGTCAAATTTTTATGGGCATGTTTCACTAATTTTTGGCATTTTATAAGCTACAATTAGTAGTAACAATAGTTGAATATGAGGTTTGATGTCACTGATTAGCGTAGATATTTTCAGTTTAAGTAGGATTTGGACTACTTGTTCATTGAAACCTGCAATCAGAATAAATCTAGGTCATTAAGAGATTCAGCTGAATATTAATATTAAGCAACACTCTGGTTTTCACAGCTGCTGGTAAAGAAACCAATAAAACACCTTTAACTGATGCTCCGTCCTGCGGGAACACAAGGAGAAATATGACCTCAGTCACAGCTGCACCTCCCAAACCAAACGTACAAATCTGTTTCTAAGTGAAGCGAGAATCTGGATGAGATACAAGCGTTTGCAACAGTTTGTGGCTGGTGAGCTCGCTCAGGCGGCCGCTGAGTGTGGGTGATGATTGTCAGGACACCACAAAAAGCAGCTATACTTACTTGGCGTAAACTGTAATCTACAGTGAAGTTGGTAGTCGAGCGCAGTGCACCCTCGCCTACAGGAGCGTTGGAATAAATGGACTGTGACAGACACACACACAGATACACGCAAGTGAACGTTTATTCAGTATTCACACAAACAAAATGTCGTTATAGATTTAATATTCTTTGATTTACACCTGATTCAAATTGTAAGCCAGTAATGACATACATTTCCCCTTTAAAGGTGAGAAAACTGTGGTTTGAAGAATGATTCATCTTTGTATGTCTGAAAAGACGTCTGAAATACTAACACACACTTAAACACACACACACACGCACACACACGAGAAATGAGTCAGCGGTGTTTGGCATTCTGGTCACATGCTAGTAGAGGTGATTGTACTCGTGGCCATCGCTGTTTGCTGAAAATGAAAAGTGTGTGTGTGAAGGTTTGTATGATCAGTTCTGCTCTATACACACACGATAGTTAGGCAGATACAGAATACATATGTCGCATGTGTCTCTGCGCTGTGTTTGTGTCTCATTGGAGTCGTGGTGGTGTGTGTTTGTTTGTATTTGTGTGCGGATGTGAATCCCAGTTTGTGCTGGAAGAAGATAAAAAGATACATAAGTGCTAAAACAAATCAGCACTGAGCGTGCTTCAGAAGCAGCCTGTGATTTCACACTTATTTGTTGGCAGATGCAGAGAACAGGCTGCCCTTCACGTTACCCCAAAAAGTACACTCTCAGTGTTTTGGTACATCAAGAAGGGTTTATTTTTTATCTTTTTTTTCTTTTTGGCACAATGTAGCCAATCAGCGCTCACAGCAGCAGACTGTGAGGTGAGCTACAGTGCCCTCGATGTTATTCACCACATTTTTATCAATCTAGTAATGGGCTTTTCAAAATAATGGTTGCATAACAAGATTTGAAAGACTTGCTAAATTGCTAAATTCCTGTATGAACAGTTTCATCTGTACAAAAAACAAAGTGACTATTTCTTGGCCGGGAGCAGTGACTTCCAGGTGTCTCCGCTGGTTGCCTGGCAACTGCCTAACCCCCCCCTTGTAAAACAGTCAGTTGTTGTTCTTACACTTCAGTTTTTGCACAGATGAAACAAACCAGATATAACTTTTTAATTCATGAGCTTAAGAGTTGCTGGTAGGTGGATTTTGTTGCCTTTGCACAGAGCCAGGCTAGCTGTTTCCCCCTGTTTCCAGTCTTTGTGCTAAGCTAAGCTAACCAGCTGCTTTTGGCTCTGGCTATGAAATAAGGTGCTTATGTTTGACATTTTCACTCTAGATTTTGGAAGGAGGAAAAACACAGCTGCACTGGCCTCCATAGGCTGAAAAGGATAAGCCTCTGACCACACCCAACATCAAAGCTGGGTGTGGTCACAACACCGGACAACTTCCAGAGAGAAAAATCATGCAATATGGCTCGAAGCATTTCTGACTTATTTTGTATATATTGTGAGCAAGTAAAGAATATACATATGAGGAGTATAAATGGCAGAAGCAAACAATTTAACGCAGAAAATTAAACTATTTTATAACAACGTCCTGCAGGCCCTGCCCACTTATGGTAACCAGAATACTAATATTTTGGGGAAAAATACGGATACATATAGTAACTTTGTGTTAGACCCCTACCACCTAAACCACACTTATCACTGAAGCAGTAAAAAACACAACATTTTATGTATGGGGCATGCTAAACACTGTTTATATAGATCCATAAAAGCACAAATTAGCCCCAAAAAGTGGTCTATAGGTTGGTTATCATATAATAGCCCATCTGTGCTCCAAGGAATATTCTGTTTCATCAGGGCCGTTTGGTGCAACTGCCCCTCCAGCTCTTCTTGTCTAATGATATTTGAGAGTCGATGGACACCAGAGAGTGCTGCAGTCTGCTTTGTTCACGCAACAAAACAGCAAGAAAATTAGAAATCCAAATGTTTCATTTGAGTTGCTGTAAAAATCAAAAAATCATCTGCTCTGGATGGAGTCTTTTGAGGAGGATACGTGTTTGTAACCTCGCCTCAGTACTGTGTACACTTTTGATGATTCTTCAAGTACAGACCAGTTTCTAAGGTTCAAGTGGTTCCTCTGAGAGCTGTAATTATAGGAACATCAATTCAGCCCAGAGACCACCTGAGGAACTGTTTTCATTGTTGGAGTGTGCTGGAAATATGAAGGAGGCCGCCACTAAATGGACAAGAGAGAGAAAGTGAGATTTTTAATGGGTGTGAGTGGGCAGGAAGGAGAAAGAAAGAGTGAGTGTTTGTTTTGTGTATTCTGTTTTCCTGGTGTCGTGATATTCAAGTGCATATGCTCCTTTTTTTGCCTTTTTGCGCCTTGTTTCCTGCTCTTTTATCTGTGTCCATCTGTGGTTTCTTCACTTATTGCCTACACCCACACACTGTTTACAACCCATTCAAATAATACATGTACTCCCAACACACACACACACACGCCCTAGCGTGGAGAATGACTCAATAACGGTGAGTCTCAGGACAGTGCCGAGAGGCGTAGGTCGAGGGCAGAGAGGGATGGAAAAGGAGAAAGCTAGACAGAGGGAGGAAAATGAGAAGGAGAATGAGATGTGAGAGAATGAGTGTGTGTGGGTGAGAGTGAGTGTAAAATATAAGACAGTGAGAGCAGAAAAAGAAAGGAAAATGTGAGAAAATGAGACACTGATAGGAAGAGGTTGTTTCTCAGAAGACTGATAACTGAATTTCCTTATTATATGAAAGTGATTTTTTTCTTTTCTCACATTTCTTTCCGCCTTGTGTTTATTTTTTTCCGCACCGTTCTGGGTCATTTCTACTTTTTCTCCTTCTTTCTTTCTGTCTCACTGCCGGTGCTAATGCATTTTAGATGCAGGAGTGGGGACTTCATGGCAGCCGTCGTCGTAATAATGCATGATCGATGCAGGGAAAGAGATTTCTGCCACAGTAACCAGGACAGTAATAATGCAGGAAAGATTCATGATGTTTTGGTACATGACACTGCCGGCAAAACATGAAGAAGAAAAGCTTTCTTCTCTTTACTTTGCTTACTTATTGTCTGTGTCCTTGCCCCTTTCCTGTCTTCACCAATCCCTCTTACACTTTCTCATAATTACTTACTTCAGTAGGCTTTTTCTCAATTTTCAAATAATATAAACGCGCTGCTCACCATGCTAAATCAAGTGTTGCTACAAAATTAGTCCAGATTAGCTGGTCTTAAATCTGTTATGACACCTCCAATAAACCGTGTGCATGTGAAGGTCATTTGCGATAGAAAAGTTAAATTGAAGTAATTGATCGGCTTCAAGTTAAGAGCTGTAGCCCTGTGGAGGCTGCCAGGGGGAAAATATATGTGAGAAATAAAGTTTTGCACAAAGGAAAAAACTGATGTGAACAAACCCTTGTTTAAATCATCTTCAGGCAGTGATTCCTAACAAGAGGTGCTTGTACCCAGTGTTGCCAGATTGGGTGGTTTTACTGGTTGAATAAACATTATCTAAAATACTTTTATTTTATGACTTTTATTGTACATTTTTCATTATTATAATCGTGGTTTTGAGTTTGCAGTTATACTGATGACTGGAGGCGATCATCTTAAATGAAAATTAAAAAATTGGCCCACTTTTATGATGATTGGGCTACTTTTTGTCAGTCCAACCTGGCAACAATGGATAATGGATAACTATATTGTTAATATTTCTATCTTAGGACAGCTTGAATAGTGAAACTGTTTTTACACAGAAATGTTATTTGAATGTCTTAATTGATTATGAACCAACTTTGGTTTGTCTGTAGGAGGAGCTTTCTGTTTAAAAGCAAGAGGTAGGAGCTCCTCAGGGACGTTCAGTGTTGGAGTTGAAAGTTGGTTCAGTTCAGGTCGGGTGCAGACCTGCTGGAAGCTTGATGCTAGCTGCTCTATAGCCAAGGATTTAGCCTAAGTTTTTCCTTTTTGTATATAGTTTCACCAAAACCAGCCTGAACGGCATGCTTGTCTGTAAACTACAAATAAAACTTACACCAGGTGAAAATTACTCCAGCCTCACTGTCCTTTGTACACTCGGGTCCTCTCTAACCTTCCACAGACCATTAGCTCTGGCACACACTTATCTATGTAAATGTATTCAACATAAATGTGTGAACAGCTCTGCCCTTCGTTCCCTGGACTCATTTTTATAAACAGTTCCCAAACTACCTATCGACGAGGAAACTGTGTGCTCTCTCTTCTGGCTGCTGATGTTTTAGAATCTAGTTATTGTTAAGTTATTGTCTTAGTTTGGTCTTATTTATTTTTATGGTTTTGGGATCATATTGCCCAGTTGTGCCTTATACTTATATATCTTTTATAAACACAGTAAAGTGTTGGGGAACTTGAAAAAGACACACACTCAATTCTTCCTTTTCCCTCCACTCTGGCCGCTTCGAAGGCCCAGAAAAGACACTTGCTGTAGTCACCCTGCAGCATTTTCCAATGTGAAGTAACTGCTAGCTTGTAATCCCAGACTTATCAGCTCTGATAAAGAACAACCTCTTGGGTATTAACTGCTATCTCCACATTTAACGCAGTGCTGGTTTGTGATTACTCAAGAGATGTCTCTCTATGCTCCCAACAACTCTGATGTGGTTTTGACGAATGAGGAGCAGAGTCTCCAGTATGGGGAGTGTACCTTTGACCTTTACATGGAACAAATAAATTGACCTCACATCACCTCCTGCAGATGTTACTCTCAGCGCAGGGTTTGTTTTTAAAGCCGGTTCTGCTTTTGCAGCCGTGCAGCAAAAAGCTTCTACAGACACATGTTGAATAATGGGAATGTTAACAATGCACATTATATTTCATTTTAATATATTCAGTTAAATCGATAATCGTGTGTGTATCTGTGTTTCAGACAGGGAAACCACCAGTGGATGATCTGTTCTCAGATCTGTGTGATGGACGGCGTCTGCTGGAGCTGCTGGAGGGGCTGGCAGGTCATGAGCTGGTATGAACACACACACACAAACTCACACACACACCAGACACACACAGGAACATAATGTATGAGCAGGCACACACATATCCACAACAGAGAAAAAAAACAGATGCCAGACTTATGCCAGACTTTTAACTCAGCCTCGCTCTCTGAGGATAGTGTGAAGAAGAGGATCCCGTCCAGATGGCATCTTAACATTCGCCTTAAAGGGAACAGAACTGCCTTATGAAAGTACTGTAGTAGTCCAATAGGGAACGTTAGGCCTGTATATAATCTGTATTCTGGAGATTCTGTTTTTTGTACTTGTACATATGTAGTTGAACTATTTTAACTATATTTCTGAGCCGATCTAATTCATGGAACCATTTGGAAACCAACATTGCCGAATTAGTATAAAGAAATGCAACATGTATGTCTTTGGCTGCACCATGTAACTGACATGCTCCATTATTTGGCACACTGTCGGACATAAACGTCTTCTTCTTCATGGCTGGTGGTTGGTTCAGATATTCCGCCACTGTCTTTACATCTTATAGTGATAATGTATTATTACTGTATAATTACCACCATGTCGAGTTACCAAATCAAGGGAAAAAGTGCCATTTTTGGATGGTATATGTTGGAAATGTGGCACAGCTTACGCATGTGTACAGACACAAGGCATAGACAGACAATAGACATGCATAAACAGAGACAACTATAGCCTGTAATGTAAATCCAAGTCGAAATAATACGAATACGTATGAAAAACTACATGTGTGTCGTGAGAGGCAATGTGAAATCAGCACAAATGCAGCAGACCCACAGTTTGGTATAAGCAGATGAAAAGAAAATGCCAAAAGGGCACAGTGCCTGAGGCATTTATCACAAAGATTCATAAAACTATATTAAAAGAACACTAATGTGTGAAATAACAAGTCCCATCAGCTGTTAAGAGATCTCCCGCATCCCTGTGAGGCCCGAGATCAGGACCTTGGACAGCGATCATGATGTGCGGATCCACATGTAAAGCAAGAGGAGACTGAAGGCTGATCAACTGACAGTCTTTAATCTTTATCATAACTGAACACGGAGTTATTTTTGAATCATTGAAGCTTTCAGTTCATCGGCCTTGCGAACCAGAAGCCTGCAGTCTGGTGAGCCCATGTTGGGAAATCAAAACACTGTGCAGATATGTGAAGTGTTGAACTCATTTTATTTCACTGTGCGTTACAAGCAATAACGGCCAATAATTTGTTTTATATTGTTGTGGAGAAAAATCCCCATTGCTTGTAGATCTGAATGACAGCTTTAGTTTAATATCCCGAAATATGAAAGTCGTTCAGAGTCCAGCAGCACTCACTCCCTGTGACTGTGAATTAAAGAGGGACTCTGAATTAAAAATGGACTCTGAATTAAAAATGGATTTTCATTATGGTACTGACTGAGGACGTTCACTCATACAGGACACTCCATTTTGCACAAATCACTTCACCAAATTTAGATCATTTGTAAAAATCTAGCCAATATACTCACTACTTTGCTGTTCATAATATATCCCAGTGCTTCCCAACCAGGGGTACTTGTATCCCAGGGGGCATTTCCGAAATATATCCACCCATTGAGCTGCTGTAAAACTGAGTCCGTGAGTGCTTGTTACCAAGCGAGCAGAGAAGTTGAAACAGTTTGCTAAAAGTAAAACACCATCCAGTTTAAAATCAATGCAAATGAAGACATTTGGAATATGACGGGTGTTGTCAATGAAGAGGGACTTGAGCTCATCTGTAAGGGGATGTGGGGGTGGAAACAAATGATATATACTGTACACAATGTTTTGCCCCACGCCACTAACTCTCATCCAGTTGTAACTCCACGGCAGATAACAATGTATCCAGAGTGTTGATTGCATTCTTTGTTATTAACACTAGAAACTGCCATTTGGAGTGTGTCCGCTTGACTGATTCTGGTAAGTTGTAACCCTGGAAAACTTTCACATCAGCGCCTTCGATCCCACATGGCGTGAACGCAGCATTAACCTCAGCTTAACCTCAAACTAATCATATTCCTGACCTTAATGCTAAAAATCATAATTTGGGGAAATGAAAACTGGAAAATAAATGCCAGGTGCCAAGATTAAAAACCTAAACTGGCTCTTAGAAGGACAGAAGTGCACACACACACACACCAGCGTAGCCCGCAGTCTTAATCAAACGTCTACTCCCACCTTGTTTTTCTTTTCCCCTCCAGCTCTCTTCACCTCCTCCACCTTCTCTTTATCTCTCTTCCTCTTTCTTTTTCTCCCTTCCTCTTTTTCTTCGTCTTCCCTCACCTGTCCTCCTTCTCTTCTCTCCCCATTTCTATCTCATGGAGAGACATTATCATCTTTGTCCTTTGTTTGATACTATCTCCTTATTGTAATGGCATACACACACACACACACAAACACACACACTTTTATTGTAATGTGGCCGTTTGTAGCGCTCATGGATGCCCCTGAGCAAGGTCTGTTTATGCCTCAATAATCTCCTCTGTCTGGTTTGTGTGTGTGTGTGTGTGTGTGTGTGTGTGTGTGTGTGTGTGTGTGTGTGTAGGTGAGGTTGGAGAGAGGATTCACCCGCGTTCACTCGCTCAACAATGTCAACCGCGCTCTGCAGATCTTGCAGAAGAACAATGTGAGTATGCGTGCACGCTGACACGGCCATATTTCCCTTTATCCTGACGTGATTATGCATGAGAGTTAGATATAAAATGGATTCATTAATATACATTAAATACATCAGTGGTTCGACTCAGCAAACAGTGAAGTTCTTCAATTAAAAGCTGCCTTTCAGGTTTCTTTCTCCTCTCTAACTTTGTTTTCCTTTACCTTTGAAAATAAAAACATGTATCTTTCTTTTTATATCCCTTCTTTTATGTTACTGTCTCTCTTCTGTGTACTAACTTTTCCCCTCACCACAATTTTTCTTTTGTCTTACTTCTCCTTTGGCTTTTTTCCGCATCTCCTCTCTCTGTTGCCATGCCTTGCTTTCTCCTCTGATGCATCCTTTCTCTTCTATACACAGAAAGAGGTTATTTTAGTCAAGATAGGTGTATAAATTTGGTTTACTTGACACAACACATTTTTTAAAAATATGCATTTGCAGTGAAGACAATGCAATGAGTGACATAAGCCTATTCATTTTTCTTACATAAGGTTTAGCAAATTATAGTCAGAGCAGTGGTTCCCAATTTGGGGACGGGACGTAAAGACAAATCTGACGGGTCACAGTAAGATGAAATATATGTAGCAGAAATGTACGCTATGTGTCAAACAATATGTATGTCACTTTTACAAGAGGAAAGGCTTTGAGGATGAGGTTTAACCAACGAGTTTGGCAAACTTAACGCTATCTCAGATAAAGCACAGGACAGAGATGCTAACGTTAGCCTAAACTAACATCTTGGCTTTGACTCAGCAGATGTTCGTCATCCTGAACAGGGATTTCTAATGTGAGCTGTAACCACACAAAATCCTGTAGTAACTAATGAAATGCTCCTCGGCTTTGGAAGTTGCACTAGGTCGCTACTGTTGGTTGTAGGCAGCGGTGAAAAGTAACTAAGTACATTTACTCAAGTACTATGCTTAAGTACAGTTTTGAGGTATTTGTACTTTACTTGAATATTTCCATTTTCTGCTACTTTATATTTCTACTCAACTACATTTCAGAGGCAAATATTGTACTTTTTACTCCACTACAGTTATTTAATAACTTTAGTTACTCGTTACTTTGCAGATTGAGATTAATAATGCAAAATGCAATCAACAAATAAATGATGATGTAATATTATAGATTAAGAGAACACTTTATTGATCCCTGGGGGACAAATTCACAGGCTACCCAGCAGATAAAGCAGCTGAAATCAGCTCCATCTTTACCAGCTGCAGCATTAAAGTGATGAACACATTAATGCATCAGTAATTATCATCCAATAATATAATACACATTATTCTGAAATGGGCCACTCTGCATAAAGAGTATTGAATGCAGGACTTTTACTTGTAACAACACTGTGGTGTTGCTGCTTTTACTTAAGTACAAGATCTGAGTACTTCTTCCACCTCTTGTATTAGGCTAGTTAGCCGGGCATGCTAATGTTTGCAGCTTGTATTCTCGCTAAAAAACACACTGTTTAATTAATTCCTTACACTTTAGGAAACAGTAAAAAAAAGACATCATCCTCCAGAGTCTTTGCTTTTATTACAGCCCCATGCACACCACTTCAGCATGGTTGCTAAGCTATGATTAGACAATCGCCATTTGGGCGAGGGGTTTAGCGATCGATCAATTGCTCACAACTTATGTGTGCACTGAGGGTATAACCTGTTATGAGTTGTCACAAATAGACATTGCTTCATTTTAAGGGGTCGCAAGCCAAAAAGGTTGGGAACCACTGAGTTAGAGGAAGTGAAGGGACTGATGTGTATTTTGGAAAATAAACCCTATAATGAGATTTGTGTGTGTGTGTGTGTGTGTGTTCGTTCCTCCTCCAGGTTGAATTGGTGAATATCGGAGCGGCAGACATCGTTGATGGGAATCACAAACTGATTCTCGGGCTCATCTGGAGCATCATTCTCCACTGGCAGGTGTGTGTGTGTGT
>NTHP01000333.1:440062-478546 GCA_003416845.1 Oplegnathus fasciatus
TTTTTTGCAGTTGCAGCAAATTTTTGCTGCGTTTCAGAAAGCTGTTGGGACTGAGCATTCTTTCATTTACCTTGACCTTGATAAATATTCACTCATTCAACTGCACTGAGTCAAACAAAACCCTGGAAAAACAGAAAATAGAGTTTTGCAGTCTCCCTGAGCTCTAAATTATTTGTGTATCCATTTTAGTGTGTAATTACATGATATGTATATGGAGCCCATTCAGAGGGCCACGCACAGTTTTATAGTGAAGATAATAAACAAGCTAGAATGAGTAAAATTACTGCATTCACTGCTGGTGGGATGATCAGATATGCAGCTTTCTCGTGGATTCATCACTTTTACACCAGTTGAAATTGCCTTTTCTCCATGATGCACAAATTGAATCAGCTGCAACATAGATGGCTTATATACACTGTGTGTTGTTTAACAAAGTGTTCACTCATAGCTGCAACACTCAATTTTGTTTCACATAACAAAAATGCTGCACATTGTCCGTCTGTGTCTATCTGAATCTTTTTGTTGATGATATTTGGAAAGTATGCGGTTTATTGGATTGTAGCTGTCAAGGTGAAGATGGCAGTCACATTGCAGGGAACTCAGAGCAACAATGATAGAAAGCAGCATGAAAAGAAATGTGAAAACGTTTCCCTGTGAGGCAGAAATACACATTGATGCCTCAAGGTAAAAAAAAAAGTTACATTGTGGCTTTAAAACGTGCTTAAAAGTCTTAGTTGTGTCCAAAACGCGATCATTTAAAGAGACACAGAACTTTTGGTTGGACAGATCAGATTTAAACCAGATTGGAATTCATGAAATATAAATCCAATCCTTTTCTGCATTGCAACGCAGCAGATTAATGTGTACATCAGTGTCGAGCATTTTTAGTTTGTATCTGGAATGTTTTTAGCTTAATTAATTTCAGGGTTTTTTTCTACTGTACACCACATACACAAAACTTGCTGAGAATTAATATGTAGTATGGACACACAGATTTCTTTTTAGTGAAGTCAGCCACTTATAGTTTAGATTTTTTAAACACTTGCAAGAGTGCATAAAGTAGATTAACACTTGCTTACATATGATGATATTTATAATTCTCACATTCTTACAGTATTTGTTACCATGAAAGAGAAAAAGGCAGAAATGAATACACTTATAAAGCCTCATATTTAATCCAATCCATTTACTCCACCAGCTGGAATATCCCAGCCCTTCATTTCTGATTCTGTGTGTTACTCTTTCTATTTCTGAGATTTAGTTTACTTTAGACTTCCAGTTTTTGAATGAAGGTAGAGTCCATTTTAACCAGTTCCTCTGTATAGGTATCTGTTTATTTCTAGAGTAAGCTCAGATGTTGATATACCTAAAATAATACATTCAAATGCCTATTTAATTTGAAATATTGTATATAATTAATTGCCAGAATGTTTTTAGCATAACAGGAAAAGAAGTTATGTGTGTGGCTTGCATTTTTTTTTCTCCACATCTTCTTCAACCATCTGATTCAATTGATGATTTAAAACTTGGTTGCATTTTTGACGTGATAAAAATTCTTGTATTCTGACCAGAAGACATGAGCAAGCACAGGTCAGGTTTCCAACATCATAACTTTGGAGGAAAGTACATCCACCAGCCACATTAATGCGAGTGCAAAAACAGTACAGGGCTCTCCGAAGTTTCCTTTAATGTTCTTTTTTTTCATGATGTCTCCTTCCCTCCTGGTCTTTTTTTTTTTTTTTTCCCCCGCTGCCTTTCATCTTTCTGCCAATTCATAGAGCAACATTATGCCTCCACTGTTGGCTTCTCCCCTTAAGCTGTATTTAAAGTTCAAAATCTATTTTATGACGGACTTCAAACCAACTTCATGTAAAGTCAGTAGTTTTAATAGCTCACATTACAATACGTTTTAATTGTATTTCATTCCTCATTAAGTTGAATACAGGCTAATGTCTCAATCACGCTAGTTTTGGCATAGACTTAATGACGCGATTAATAGCAAAACACAATTCCATAATGAGGTGTGTGTGTGTTGGCTGAGTGTGCGTGATTGTGGGTAGCATGTGTGTCTGTGTATGTATGTGTGTGAGTATGCCTGTCAAAGGCAGCTACGCCCTTGAGGTTATCATTTGCTTGTGTGTGGGCACGCATGCCAGTCTGTGAGTGCTTCTGCGAGTGTGTGTGGATCGCTGTCAGCGTGTAAGTGTGTGTGTGTCATTGTGAATGTGTATATACGGCAGTCTTTGTCAAAGCGCCCCTCCAATTAAAGTGGAAATGCATGCAGTGACCTACTCCCAAATGAGTCCCTTTTTTACCCGGCAGGCCACATTCTATGAGGAATCGCTAACAAACCTGCGTGTGTGTGTGTGTGTGGGTGGATGTGTGTGTGTGTGTGTGTGTGTGAGTCCCCTTGCTGGGAATTCACCTCGACACCAAATTACACCGAACTCTATTAATAGGTTTAGTTGCACATTGTGTGTGTCTGTGAGTGTGTAATAGCACAAATGACTCTTTCCTCCTCTTTCTTACTCTATTACTTGACAACTCTCTGTGCAAATGTGTGTGTGTTTGTGTGTGTGTGTGTGTGGCTGTGGCTGGGGTAGTTTTTTGGCTGTTTTGTTGACTGTGTCTGAGGCTTTCAACTTGTGTTTTTTGTGTCATTCTGTCTTCCACTCCTCTGTCCAGAGCTCTGCTAACACTCATCGCACTGCCTTGCTGCATGAGTGTGTGAGTGTGTGTCGGAGTGCAGAAAGCATGGAGAGCGAGGCAGAGGAGGAGAGTTGAGTGGTATAAGAAAGTAGGAGCACAGAGTGGAGGGAGAAAGAGAAAGAAATGAGTGGAGGGATACAAGCCACCTTTTTTGTGTGTGTATATGTATGTGTGTGTGAGTGCATGTGGGGCTGATAGAAAGGTGAGGGTAAGATATGCATAAGCAATGCACAATCGGGCAGTGAAAAGTATAACGTCTCTCTCTCCCTCTCTCTCTCACTTCCCCCTGAGCCCTGAACAAGTGCTCCAAAACTGTCACTCACAGCTGCCAAAAAACCCCAGCCTGTGAGGATGCAACCATATCTACACACAGGCCTGTGCATGGATATGTGTGTACACAAGTGTCCTTTGACTGAGTGTGCACTGCCATGTGGAGGTACCTGTGTGTGTGTGTGTGTGTGTGTGTGTGTGTGTATGTGTGTGAATATGCAAAGTATCCGCTGACAGGCCACGTCAAAACTTTGCTAGAAAGCAGCAGATTTTTTAAAAATGTCTCTTTATGGTAATGTTACATCGCCAGGCATCATATTAGCCTGGATTTCAATATCTATTGTTCTGTCCATCAGAAGACTTCTTTAAAAAGTGTTGTGTGTATGTATATGTGTGAGTTTATGAGTGAGTGAGAGAGAGAGAGAGAGAGAGACAGAGAGAGAGAGAGGTTATAGGTGTGTTTGATGGTGACTGCTAACAGTAACCAACTGCTAACTGTGCATGTCTGTTCTCTCTAGGTGGATATTGGGTTTAAACAGGCATTTCTGTGTGTATTTTGCACACATGGTGTATACTTATATACACTGGCCAGACAGATCAATCGTTCAATTTGGCAGTTGGTGTTTTGGTCCATCTGACCATCCACACTTTGGTCAAGAGCAGGATATTGTGACACTACTGGTATGATTGTCGTTAAATTTGCTATTGCTATTGGTTGTCCCCACAGGATGATTCCTAATGATCTTAATAACCCCATGAATTGACTCATCTAGTACCGCCATTGGTCATAATTTCCTCTTGACCAAAACTTGGCAAGGTCCATCATGACAAGGTAGCTCCAGTAGCTATTAGCTGGATTTACCTCAGGTCAAAATTAGTAGTGTTGGACAAATAAAAAATATGCCCTGATGATGGCGCGAGATGAAACGTTTGAGGATCACCAAAGTTATTGCAATTTATGCTACGGGGAACATAAATGTCTGTACTAAATTTCAATCCATCCCTTAGTTACTGAAACATTTCATTTTTTGAACCAAAAAATCCCAACCTGCTGGTCCTTCCAATAGATGTCAAGGTATTTCACTGAATAAATGAAAACTTTAACCTGCAGGTGGCACTAGAGAAAAAGTCACAGGATCACCGTCGTCATTGGGATTTGTCCACTAGGGACCTTGAATATCTGTGCCAAATTTCATGACAAACCATCCAATAGGTGTCAAGATATTTTACTCAAAACCAAGGTCTCACAGTGGCACTTGAGGAAAAGTCAGAGGATCACCAAAGTCGCCAGGATTCATCCTCTGGGGACCATGAATGAATGTAAAAAGTATTATGGCAGTCCATCCAGTACTTGCTCGGATCTTTCAGTCTTGACCAAAGTGGTGGATTGATCAACCAACTTGCCTTCCCCTAGTTCCCTAAAGCATGGCTAGGGAAAAATATGAAATATTTAATAATAATTGTCATGAAATTTATTGAGCACGGCCTTACTCCCCAGAGGATGAACCATTTCCATTTTGGACACTTAATGAGGTTTCCTGTTACAGCACTCTCAAGTCAAACTTTCTACTTTGTACATGGGGCATCTGTAGCTGGATTTCCATGAAATTTGCCACAGATATTCATGCTCCCTGGAGGATAAGTCCTCTCTATCTTGGACACCCTTATAATTTCCTTTTAAGCATCCCTCAGGACAAAATATCAACACAAAATATGTCATAATCTAATGGGCAGACTGCTATGAAATTGGTCAAGATCACTCATCCTTCCCAGAGGATGAACCCTTTTCATTTTAATGGTCCCAGTTAGCTTTCCTCTAGAGCCATCCACAGGACAAACTTAACATTTTCAGTCCCACTTAACTGTCATTACGTTACTTGTTCCATCCAAATCCTTCATGTTGTGAGGTCTAATACTGTAAACAGGTATCATTTTTTTTACACCAGCTATATTTTGTATTTGTGTGCAGGTAAAGGATGTGATGAAGGATGTGATGGCGGGCCTACAGCAGACCAACAGTGAGAAGATTCTGCTGAGTTGGGTTCGTCAGAACACACGCCAGTATCCTCAGGTCTGTTCCTTCACTTCTTACTCAGTCTTATCCTCAACCCACAGGCTGTCACACTGGATCCATTGTTAAACTACAGCTCCCATGAGCTGATCACAGTAGTTCTCCTCTACAGCAGTCTCCTGTGTTTTCAGGAAACTATAGTCCTGTGACACCATGAAAAATCGCCTTATTAGCTGATCATGTAAATTTAGAGTAAGTCTCTCTCTATTTAAAAGCAATACTTTCAAGTCTAATGAGTAGAATCATGAAGTGACATCTTGTCTCCATTTCATCTTTAGTGATATAAAATGTTTTTACTCCTGCCAAAGACCTAATGTTTTTTTCTAGTTGTCTGTCTGTCTGTCTGACTGGATATCTCAAACCCCTCATGAACAGATTTTCATGAAATTTGGTGGACAGATAGGCTTTGGGCCAAGGAATAATGGATTAGGTTTTGGTTGTGATCCAGATCCGGGATTAGTGCCATCAGATGATTATCATTTTATAGCCCTAAGTATGAAACTAAAAGACAGAGAAACTTGAGCCTAAGTCCTAAAAATATGTTTTCAGGGTGCAAAAAAATCACATTAACTTAAAATTTCAGCGGTTGGGTGTTAAGGATGTTTTTGAAATCCTTTGGAGTATTCAGTATCTGTAGAGGCCTGAGTGCCATCTAGTTTTTCTCCATTTCATTTTGTTTCTTTTGGCTTGTATTGTTCTCTACAGTATTGTAGCTTCTGAGCTAAACTGCTAAGAGCACTCACAACACAGTATATGCCAATTTTTTGATAACATTTAATCGTTTCTTTCACCCAAATCATCCTAAATTTTCCAAGGTGCACGTCTTGAAAGTGTGGTGTTTATTTTCTGATCAGGAATAACTGATCTTGAATTACTTTCATTATGTGCGCATAAGATTAAGATGAAGAATAAAATGACAAACTGGCAAACTAAGAGTGATGTATAAAGAGCTCGGGGGGTGGTGTCTATTTTACCATGTCCCATAGGCGCGAAAGGCCATCTGTATCTGTATTTCAGATAAATGGGCTGTCGGAGCAATGGAAATTTGTTTTCGGCATAACGGGCTGTCGGACAGATGGGCCATTTTTCAGATTATTGGGCCGTCGAACTAATGGGATGTCAGAACGGCATGGCACCCTGGTTACGTTAGAAAAACGAGTTTAGGCTAGCGGCAGTGGTTCTGTCCTTTTATGGGATTTTGGGAAGTTAAACTCCAGCAAAACCAGCAAATTCGTTACCCGTGATAGCATTACACTCGCCAAACTCATCAGTTAGTCCTCCTCGTAAAAGCCTTTTCACTTGTAAGTAATGTGTATAAACATGTAGATTTAGCTTCAGTCTTTTAGCATAACATCATGTATGTAGCCATCAAGTAAAAGTCAGCGCATTTTCAACTAATTTGCACAGTTAAATTAGTTAATGTTAGCTTCCTACAGCTAATAAAATCTTCTAGAGACAGTCGTCATTTCAGCTGACAAAATCAACGCTCAGTTTTAGCAAGAAGGACCGCTTGTGGCTACATTTGTGTAAAATTTAAGACGCATTGTTTCATTTATTACCACAAATTTCAAGTGGTTGACTTCTCAGTACTTCCAGAGCTCCATGCAGCTTTGTATTACATTTGAAATGAGAGTCTGTTACTCCATGTATTCAAAGCTCAGACTGGCAATTTGAGAGAGAAAAGATGTCTTCAATCTAATATATACCTATGAAAATGGAAACCACTACTGGGGCGACAGTGTTTCAACAGTGGGTGTCACACTGCATTCACAGGTTGGCCCTTTAATATCCATTATCTCTGTCCTCAGGTCAACGTGGTTAACTTCTCCAGTAGCTGGAATGATGGATTGGCCTTCAATGCCCTCATCCACAGCCACAGGTACTGTAAAAAGGATAGTGTGTGTGTGTGTGTGTGTGTGTGTGTGTCGGTGTGAGAAATAGAAAGAAAATAAAGCGATAGACACAGAGGAGGAGTGGATAGACAAGGGACTGTCAAAGGGACACAGAGGGAGACACGGTGTGGGATTTATTTGGCTGTCTAAATCGTGGTCTGGTTCACACATTTTATTAAATAGATATACTTAGAGGTGGAAAATGAGCCCATCAGTACTAAGTACTCAGAAAGGGAGAAATGGAAAGAGACAGAACATGTCAGGTAGTGCCAGCTAGCTATTAGTGATGCACTGCTACAGGAAGCCAACTAGAAGAATTACGTAGTCTGCATTTAAAGCTAATCAGTTAATGCGTGGACATGGAAGAAGCTGCACATTCTCGCCAGTGAGCTGAGCTGCTAGTGTTGATAGTGATGTGTTCTCAATTCTTTTGAGTGTCTTGTTTTTACTATGATTAAAATTTCACATGACTTTGTTCACAGTAAGTTCCCCTAATATAGTTTACAGCTGTTGACAAACCTCTAAATGTAATATAATGTAACGCATTGCCAGGGCTGCGCACGAGGGAAAATCAGTTGTTAAAAAAGTTTGAACTTCTGTGTTTTCCATTTCTGACGGGGGTATAGGCTAAGTGTGTAGTAACTATATGTGGCGGGAAAAAGGACTTACCTTGATTTTTATCCATTTATTATCATATATATTAATCCATTGTTCTATTCCTTGCAATGCGGACTGAATAGAAATGATGTACACAGGGATATAAATTTACTTATTTTCCATGCAAACATCATGAAAACCAAGATAAGACTTATATCTGGGATGCGGTGTACGTATGTATATATACTGTATGTATGTGCATCCTAAAGTATAGTATAAAGGGAATAAAGAAAAAGATAGAATGACAATTGATGATCTACACCCTGAAACTGAAACAAAAAGTAAGGATATCCTGAGCCGATCACCAGGGTGCCATTAAAGCCAGATGTTTGCCCCGGGACTGACAGCTTTCAGAAATGCTTCACTGCGAGTTACCCACTTTGCCACCAAATAAATAAGCAGCAGCTAGTAGATATTACAGCAAGGGACATAGAGTACCTTCAGTATTTTGTTAATGCTTAAGTTCAAGACAGTCTAACTAAATTTAATCCAGATCTTCCTGCCAAAACAGATCCACTCTGACATCCTTTCCCCACGGATATTATACAAAATATTGTACAGAATAGTTAAGGAATCCATCACAGGAAAGTGCAGCTCTATCAGCTGTCAAACATATCTAAATTGGTTAGACACTTTTATTGCAGATTTGTAGTAGCTAGGCTAATTTTACATTGTGCTGTAATGTAGGGGGATTGCAGAAACCTGGATAATGTCAGAATCACACAGAGATATTAATAATCTGGTTTCTTATGTTCCATTTTGAGTATAATTAAAACCAGGATAGCTGTGGTCATGCTGTGAGGGACTACTGTGCTTATAAAGGTGCTAAATGACAGACTCTGTGATGTTCATGACATGACACAGACAGAAGTTGAGTAAGGTGAATTAAACTAAAATATAATTAAATTACTTGGTTATCAATCCCTTCAGGGGCACCAGTGGATGTCTGGCCTAGGGCACCAAAATGGCATAAAAAGCCAGTGTAATCTGGTTCACCTTTTTTCTCTGTACCATCACACACGTAAAGTAATGATACATTCAGCTGCTGTATACTGTACATCTCGCATAATTACAGACCCAGTGCTGTGTAGTTGTAATATAGAAATGCTATGTGAAATTAATAAATGACCAAATAAATAAGTAAATGGATAAATGGCAGATGAATAGGTGGATGAATGGCTTTGCAGAGGTGAGACAGTGTTAATCTGCCTCTATGCATACCCATGAGGGTTTGGGTCTCAGGCCTGGACTTTGATTATGAATTAAATCATGGTTGGCATGAACATCTGTTAGCAGTGTCCTTACAAGAATACGGAGTGGGAGATCATTTGCTTTGGTGCTCCACCATGCCAACAACGTCATGTTTACTGACAGTGGAAGAACAGCGGATTTCACAGAGCAATTGTTTAAATCAAAATACAAAATCAACACACTGCTTTGCATTATTATGGTCTGCTTTCACTGTTTACTGAGGAGGTGGTGGTTGACTGGAAAGTATGTGTACGGCTAAAAATCACTGCACGGCAGTCAGACGGCTGACTTAAAGTAGTTCCAAAAATAAACTTGACTGCATCAGCTGAAGTGAGTTAATTACAGTGTATTACATTTTTAAGAAGATTAATCTATATGCTATATAATAAAAACATTATAAAACTTTTTTATTACTACAACGTCAGCCCTTTTACTTTGGAGAATGCTCTTTGTCTCCTTTTACTAAACATATGCTGCAGAATTTGCATAGAGCAACAGAGAAAATGATCAACCAGGGACGTGATCTACTAAATACTTCCTCTCTGTTTGGATAAATTAAAATATAGATACAGTGGGTACATGATCACTCTTGATTTCTCTTTTGCCTCCGTAGACCTGAGCTTTTTGATTGGAGCTCAGTGGAGAAGAAGACGTCTGCGATCGACAGACTGGAACACGCCTTTAATAAGGCAGAACAACACCTGGGGATAGAGAGACTGCTGGACCCTGAGGGTAACGAACACACACACACATAGCTGCACACGTGCACACACAAACCGGTAATTCAAGAGAAGAATGTCCGAGGTCGTAATACCTTCCAATCGTGCACCTTAATTTGCCCAGTTGAATATGATGTGTCCTGCTTGGGTGTTGCCATGGCGATAACTTTGGTCACCTTGGTGGAGGGACAAACTGACTGAAAATGTTCTCACCCGCCACAAAGGCCCTTTGTTTTTGTGCAAAATAGCACCAGAGACGCCTCCTAACGAGTATGTTCACCCAGAATTTGTTGACGTTCGTGGCATCCATCACTGCCAGCCTTGCTGCTGACCTAAGACCAGTTTACAGACTCTTAATCAGGACTGTCAGGCAGGGATGAAGTGAGTAAAGCTGACCTGGGTCAAAGTTTATTGCAACACTGTCTTTGGTGGGCAGCTCTCTGTGATAAATGATGGTGGTGTTTTTTTCAAACATAGGCCTAGATTTACTACACTTATCAGAAAAACTGCCGGTGATATTCACTCTTAGAAAATAGCTCGATAGAGAGTTGGGTGGGGGCAAAGTGATCGATCAGTGTAAGAGAAAGTCCAAATTTTCAAAATCAGAATCTTTTTTTTTTACCTCCACTCCCCCTCCAGAGGACAAATATCTTTATTTGTTGTTCTCTCACTACTCTGATCCTAAAGCTAAAACTAAATACAATAATAATACAATGTTTTTCTAAGTGGGATGTTCATGCTCACCACAACTGAGTTTGCACATTGTGAATAACACATCTCCATATCCAGTTCAGCATTTATATTACATTCTTTTAGCCATATTTGAAATTTGGTCCCAAACAGTGCCACAGGAGGATTGTACCAAAATATGTGAGTTGATAATTTTGTGTAATCCTTACCAAGTCTATTTATCCTGAATTTTGTATGCCGTTTCGTTTATTTGACTCAGCACATTCTCTTTTCCATTTTGTGGTCAGGCTGTTGATGTGGTCCTGAACTGAACCGACTTTCCCATACATCTTAATCGTTTTTAAAACAATACGTATCAGAAAATGGATACAGGAGTCAGAGATATATTAATACAGAACCATGGACCTGACCAAAATTCTGCTTGTAATTCAGAAAAAATCAATACGACAAAAGACAAACTTTGGACTATGTTGCACAGTGCTGCCTGACATTTACTTTCCATTAGCAGTCTTCAGGATGAGCAGCAAAATCATTAAGTATGCCGATGATATCACACACCTCGATACTAATTTAAGAAGCCAGTTACAGAGAGGAGCAGTTGATACAGGGCGGGTGACGCTAGCGTTAGCAACTAATGCTATTTCTAACTTGACCCTCGCTTCTCCTGGTTGAAGGCAAAACTGTTACTGAAGCCATGTGCTGTTTTATTTATGTGCCCATATAGCATTATATAAAATGGCAAATTCAGTAGGATGATACTGACTCAGGAACTGAGGTAAACAGTATCCAGTCAGCAGCATTTTAGTGAAAAAAATACATTCATTTTTTAGGGTCTTTAGGGTGATTTGGCTTGTATCGGGTTGTTTAATTTTATCTGGTTTTCCATTCAATATACAAAGAAATATTTTAAGTTTGATTTGTTTCTATTTAGGCATTTTAAATCTTCCATATGATATTATCAGGGAATTGACTTGGGTTCTTTCACCATATGGTCGAATGGTTACCTCTCCATTATTGCAGTATTTTATCAATTTTCTCAAAATCTTGCCACGTGCATGTATCAGTGGGCTGTTTGGGATGGTCTGGATTGTATATGAAACCAGGAGTTGAGTGGTGTTCCTCTTTAATCCCCCCCGCTGTGAGTGCCGTGTTCAGGCTTTGAGCCAGCGCGATAGGGAGCGTTGTAATCCCTCGCAGCTCGCTTAAGCCTTGAAACGACACATCACGGCAGATGAATTTTCATTGATCTTACAATAAACAATCACTAGTTGGGAGCAAGTGGGGTGAACGTGTATCATTATTATGCTGTGCATCAATGCTCAAAACACTATTAACCCCCCACCTGGGCTTTTTGAGCATTTTCTTGTGCTATGAAAGGATTTCAAGTTGTGTTTGTTTGAGGTTTTTATGGCTTATATCTCAGTGAAGAAGAGCTGTCAGGATTTGGGAAGTTGGACACTTGTTTGATGTTTATTCCTTTGAAACAGCACATTGTCTGTGATGTCAACAGCAGTTTTAATGCTAGGCATCAAACTACGATGGATACTTTGGTGTAATCATAGACTTCAACCATGTTTCATTGTGGATATTTCTTTTCTTTATGTCTGTCTCTTTCTCCTTTCAGTCAAGTCACTTGTTGGCATAAATGTTTAGAAGAGGGATTACCGCCAAAGCTGTAAACAAATTGTCTTTTCTTTTTTTAATCGTTCAAACGATATAGTAGTGAATATACTTGTGCTGAAAATACTTTTTAATAAGGGAGGGGTCCCTCTTCTGCTCCTCTTCCTGAGGTTTCTTCCATTTTTTGAGGGAGTCTTTCCTTATCTGTGCTGAGGCTCTGAGGAGAGAGTGTATCGCTTGCTGTACAGATTGTAAAGGCCCTTGAGGCAAATTTGTGATATCGGGCTATATGAATAAAATTGACTTGAAACTCAGATCATCGTCCAGCATGTTACACTGAACCCCGCCTCTAGATGTGTTAAGTTCAGTGAACAGTGGAGTCAGTTTAATACTGAATACTGCATTTAGAGGGATCTGACGATGCGCCTGGTCATTTGCATTATTGAGGGAGACAAATTTCTACATTTTGTATATTGTATATTGTATATTGTCCAGCCCCCCTCCACTCCTGTCCCTCACTGTGATTACAAGGTTATTTAAGTACACAATCCTCCCTGTCCCCCCCCACCCACCCCCCCGATATCTCTAGGGATAGCCTCTGTATTACATAACCGCTATCTTCATTTCGTTGGTGCTCTTTTTCTCTTTTCCCTTCTGTATCTCTTCCCACTGTTTATCCCGTCTTTGTGTATTTCTCTCATCAGCTTCTCCCCCATTTCTTTTTCCACCCTTTATTCTTGTCTTTCCTTTGTTTCTGTGTGCTCTCGAGCCTTTGTTCACTTCTTTAGCCCGGAATCAAAGCTGACATCCAGCTGCCGCGTTGCAGCCCGGGTCTCAAACCTTATCTCTTGGAAGCCATATTTTTTCACGTAGTCCTTGAACACATCAGCAAAGTGTGGAATATTGGTTGGACATGTTTCTCGCTACTATTCTAAAGTTTTATCTGACCTAACGTGGGTTGCAGCAACTTGGAGAAGTCATGAATGGAATAATATAGTTTGTTGTTTGTACAAGAATAGAATTTCTCAGTCATAAGTTAAATATCACTGTCGAAACCAAATATTTTCTAGGGAATAAATTGAGAAGCTATTTTATTCCGAACTAACATTTCCACAGTGTCTGTTTGCAGAGACGGATGTAATCACTGCAAGGCAGGGACACACACACACAAGCAGAGGCATACAGATATCCGTGAAGCAACAAGAAAGAGTCCAAACACACATTAATAGAACATAAGTACAGACACTATACACACAGTGACCTGCTTATATATGGAAGTATATTGATGACAAAAGATTTGAGAGAGCGCAGAACAAATTTGAGCGCTTCTCAGTAAGCAAGTCAATGTTTGAGAGCGTACAGGCGCACAATCCGATTCTCACACTCGTAATGATCAAAGCTGCTCGCGCTCACTTTAGTCTCACCAATGCTGTTGTGTTTTCTGATTTGCCATTGTGTTTTGCACTTCAGGACCACCGTACTTTTTCCATTTTTAATAAAATGATTAAAGCCTTTATAAGAAAAACATGTATGAATGAGGCTCATTGTCACTTCTGAGCAATATATTCAAAAGCTGACTTTTTTTTCCTTGTTGGGACTTTGTTTGTGTGTCCTGTTGCAGCTTGCTCGCCAAAAATGGTTGGCAAGCGACCTCCTGCGATCTCAAGAGCTCAGAAGCCAAAACAGCTGGAGAAAAGTGAGAGAGCAGGCTCCGAAGCGAGCGAGCGCATGATCAGGCCTCCGCGCTCAAATCTGACTCTGCTCTTACAAATCCGTGCCTGTGTGCTCTCAAACATTGACTTGCAGGCCGGGTAGCGCTCAGGATTTGTTTTGTGCTCCCTCAAATCTGTTGTCGTCAACATGCTTCTGCACACACAAGAAGGCATTAACGTGCACTGCGCTCAAACACACACACACACACACACACTAGAAAACACTCACACACTCAAACACAAATATCCACACATGCAAACACACGCTCGGACACGCCCGCAGAGCCTCATAAGTATGCACACACATGTAGCTGTGGTGAAATGATTGAAATGGACATCATGGGATGGAAAAACAGAGAGGACTAAACAAGTGAGGGATGTGTACACACTTAGACACACACTTAGACACACACTTGGACACACACTTGCAGATGGTAGCATTATTTATGGAGCTGTTTGTCTTCCTCAGACAAACAATAACAGCCTCCGATTTCTCTGTGATGCTGATAAATCTGTATTCCACAGCCAAAAATATGACTCTAGCTTTATCTATCTGTCTCTCTCTCACACACACACACACACACACACACACACACACACACACATATCTGTCTTGGTACACATTCTTTTCTTTTACTTTGTGTCTTGTGTCTTTTGTTTCCTTTCCTTTCCATTGTCATCTTCCTCCTTTGTCCTGTTCATTATTCTCATAGTCATGAGCTAAACACACTCTGTTAACATACCCACAAGCATCAGTTCATTAGCACTCCATTTCTTCCTCTGCCTGTGTTTTCTTTCCTCCCCTTTTGCTCTCAGACTCCTCTCCCTCTTTCTTCTATCCTCTCTCTATCTGCGTCTCGGTCTCTTATGGTGTTCATTTATCTGCTGTGTCTCGGCCCCGCTGTGATCTGTCTCTATTAGTTTTGCCCCGGGCTGGCTGGCCGGGCCACAGGCTCTTGGCCACCCTTCCTCCACCTGTTGGAAAATTTTGCTCGGACATAATTCAGCTGCTCAGATCCTGATGCTATGGGAAATAAAAAGCAGTGTCAACAGTGGCCTACAGTTATTCATGAGCACAAAGAAAAATGACTCAAATCTGTTTTTGCACTTGGAAGACAGTGTACTGCATCACCCTGCTGCCTGTTGGACATACTTACTTTTAAGCTCCATCTCTGAAATAACCTCCTTGACTGAGATCTTTTATTTGTTTTCTAGAGCTGCAATTAACAATTGTTCTCATTATTGATTATCCTGACATTTATTTTCTTGATTAAGCCACTTTTAATTCAGTATATATATAAAAAAAATACTGAAAAATGCTGTTTCAAACTTTCTAAAGCCTTCAGATCGGACCAACAGTGTAAAACCCAAAAATATTCACTTCACTATCCCAGAAGATTATGATAAGATTATCCTTTATCCCTTTATCTTCTTTAATTATGTTATGTGAATGTAAATTTCTTCTGTGTCTAAGTTCTCCCCCTAAAAACAAGGAAGTTCACCCCAAGCGGTTTATCCTTGAATTTGAAATAAACTTTATTCCTGTCTGCTCCTCAGATGTGGCGGTGCCTCACCCTGACAAGAAGAGTGTCATCATGTACGTGACGTCACTCTTCCAGGTGCTTCCCCAAAGCGTTTCCATGGAAGCCATCAAGGAGGTGGAGACGCTGCCGCGGGCGGCCGCGGCCAGCATCGCCCGGGTGACGACAGAGGAGCACTACCAGATCCAGACCCAGCAGCGCTTCTCCCAGCAGGTTGGGCGCACAAACACGCACATATTGTTTCAGTCTTCCCTGTCGCCACTGTCTCTGTTACTTATGCTGCCATGTGACACTATTAAGGCTCATTGGTTTTGGTTCTTAAGCAACTTTCTCTGTAAAATTCCTGAAATTACTCAAAGAGCAAGATTAGTTTGAACCAACTTTCATCCAGATTTGATGTCTCTGTGCACCCAAAAGTTGTTTTCTCTGAAGAAAAAGCTCATCACTGTGGTTTACACTAATTGAGGTCCTCTTGTGTCACAGAAAATCTTCCGTTAATAGAAAGTGAAGAGAAAAATGGGGAGAAATGTACCTGCCTACTTACTCACTTACAGTGAAGATCCACTGGAAGTGAATAAATCATGCAACATTGCCTCCACCATGTCAGTGTTTTTGTATCTACCTGTAATCTTGGAGGCGACGGTCATACAAAAGAGGGCTGCCAGATGCTACAGTAATAATCTTCTCCTCCACCGACATTTATCCACAGCAGGTGAAGACTCAACCTTTTAATTGTCAGCTTTTCGGCAAATTACTGCAGAGTCGCCAGGCGTATTTCACCTCGTTTGCTGCACAAAGAAACATTTTTTTCAACTTGCGAACCCTCCCAAGTCGCGCCACACACAGTGGGTCTTTTATAACGTCACTAAGCCCCTTTCAGACATGCACCTTGGTATGTAAATGTGACGGCAATTTAACATGTCAGTCTCACATCTGAATAAAAGTCAATTTTATTACAAAAGTCACAACAGCAATCTCACTAGGTCTGACCTAGCCATCAGATTAATAGAAAGGCTCGCTGCACAATGTGAAACACGCAGAGAGAGAGAGACTAAATCTGTCTTGTCACCTTCTTAAGAGCACTGTAATTAATTGACACCTGATTATCATTTCTTATGCACAAAGAAAATAAAATCCCTTTGATAAAACAGGAAACACTGCGAATGAAGATATTATTGCACTGTCGAGGAGATTCTTCTCATATCAGATCAGTCTGCAAAAATGATTGTTTCCCCTTGCAGTGCGGTGCAAAAAGAGATAAAAGAAAACAACTACAAACAAAAAAAGCAAAAACATAATCATGCATGGATGAAATTATGTATACCCTACAAAACACTTGCAACATGTGAGTCATCACGTCTTGTCATTCTATTCTTGTGCACTGCTCGACTTTAATACATTTTCTCATCGATTTTCTCAATGTCAGAGGAGGAGGTGAGTCTCCCTCGCACTCAAAATGCATGTTAGTGACTTGAGAACACGTCTTCTTCCTTGATATCATGACTTTTTAACGAACCTCAGCAGTGTTACCGCTCCCTTCGTGGACCAGATGCCAAATATCGCGCGAGCATTGAAGCCCTTCCTGTAAATGTCCCGTCATGTCTGAACAAAGCCGCAGTGAACACGTACTGCACGTCTGAACGACAAAAAGTTATAACATCAACAAACAGGTGAAGCCAACAACCAAGAAGCCAAAGCTAATGAGCCCTATATATTGTCAGAGAAAGGGCAATGGCGTCCTGTTACCATAATAACATGCCATTGCTGTTTCTGTGGTAACACATGTTGGATTGACCCACCTGTCAGTCATCATGGGAACCAGTTGAATGGTGATGGCGGCATCTTCACTCTTGTCATTGTGTCTGTGCACTTTGATGTTGCCGTTACCATGACAGCTCAGTGCTGTGATGATGGTAAGATGCCGTGATTTATTTTCCATGAGCCTTTGCTCTGCATGTATTGTTGTCTGTGCTCAGCCATGTTCACTCACTTGGTCTTTAGAGCTACTTTTTCACATTTACATTTCATTGCTCTGTTGTTGAGGCAGCGCCCACACTAAATAATAATACTCAAGTAGACTCTATAGTATTGCATATTATACAACGGCTGTTTGTACACTGCATATTATGAGCTCCAGAACAGGATTATCTAACCCAGTTACAAAATGAGTTTGCACTCCTTCTAAGCATCCACACTCCCATCCAGCTATCCTGCCAACCTGCCACTTTATCAAGATTACTAAGTGGGCTTGTGAAATTCCCAGCAGGACCCTCTCTCTGTTGTAGTATTTGAGTGAAACTGAAGGGGATGAAAGGAACAGAGGGGATGATCCCTGCTCTCAAATGTCCCCCAGAGTTGTCTTAAATCAGCACTGTATGGTGGCATGACCAGAATAAATCAAAGAAATTCTGCAGAGATTTGGGGATCTTTGAGAATATATTTGATAATGAAGGGTCGGGTAGCATTACAGCAGAGACACTTAATTTTTACATCTCTACAAGCAGTAAAAAAAAGGATTAGGGGAGATTTGAAACTCCCTCTTTCCCCGTAGTTCTGCAAAATAAAATTGAGGTGCTAACCAGCGGCCACACGCTCACAAGCATGCTTAAAAAGATTAAGAAGAAGCACTGTTCGGCTTCTACTTTTTAATGATAAATTGGATAATGAGCAGTTTGATAGCATATTTACTTCTCAGTGGTACCGCAAACTGAGAGCAGGTTTCCTGGAGGAACCAGCAGTGAGCATATTATCACAACCACTTTAATCACAAGGCATGATTAAGAGGAGAAACTGTGGCAAATTAAAGGCAAATATTTTGGTTATATCAGCAGACATTTTGGCACAGAGAGACAAAAGAAATGATGTCACAAGGCAATAACCTTTCAGCTCTGCTGCTCCTGAAATTGTATTAGACAGAAAAAAGATCATTTCAGGTCAATCTTTTTTGTGGAGCATTATTGTTGTGTGGGCGTACTATGAAAAATAAACCATTTTATCTCTGCCTTGAGCCACTGAAAGGTTTGAAAAGGTAAAAAAAACTAAAATCTATGTAATGCAAGAAACAGCTTCCAAAACATGTATTTCCCATGAGTTCATTAACCTTGTGTTGAACCTTGGAAATAATAATAAAAATGCATGAAATATGTGTGAGGAGAGTGACATAACTCCACTTGCTGCCAGGGAAAGTCAGATTATTTAAATCTCTTTTAAATATTGACACTCTGGCTAGAAAAGTCCTGAAGCAAGTGAAACTTTGGGGGAAAAATTTGAATTACCTCTCGTAATTAACACAATAGTTACTTATATTTTAGGAAAACTACAATGAGACCAACACAGCCCTACTTAGACAGAGAGCAGTAATTTAAGAAACAGCTAAAGAGGTTCAAATTTTTGAGACTGGTTAGCCAAGCTGTGATAAGCAAATCTATAATTTAATTTATGTAGGTTCACCCACTGAATTACGAAAATGTTGGAATATCAAGATTGACTTTTGAATTACAAGAAACAGAATTTCATTTCACACCATTTAGCTCTCTTGATTTAGCTGTCCGACCAGTAGTAAAGCTCAAGCTAGAGTGCTGATAGGTTGTTTTTTAGCCGAGTTTTGTAGTTACTTCATACTCCAGATTGTCTTTTCTTGTAAATTATACATTTGTATTACATAGTAACATTTTATATGGTAAAACAAATGTCAAAAAGTCAGAATCAGGTCTTAACTCAACTTTGATCAGATGTGTAGCAAAGTTGCTTGACTTTTTAGGGCAGAACTCACTCTTTAAAGTGGGCCTATGTAGAGCTGAAGTGAAACCGGAACTGGTAAGAAAACCTCATTCAAAATCTCACTGACATTTGTAACAACGTTAATAACTTAAAATACAGCCTTGGAACCGAGACTTTCTCAACATTACGACTTGTGGGTTGCTTCATATGTTTAGATAAGGATCTAATGTCGTTGTTTTTTCAATGTTGTTAATTCTTTTGCTGAACAGCGCCCACGTACAAGACAATAGCAAATGCTAACATACAGTATACTTTAAGGTCATAAAATCGGCAAACTGACTCATTAATGTCAGTTACTGTAGCTAACATAATCCACCATAAGATACTGGTCATAGCAGATCAAATAAGACTGTAGCAGCCAAAACCCCTGAGTGTATTGAATTTAGTGATAATATGTTATTGCTAATGAATTAACTTTTCATTTACTGCTTTTAAAAGCTACATAGTCTCGCTTAAAACTGTACTACATAGTATTTGAAGCTGAAGGCTGATAAAAAGCACTTGAAATTAAGTATTAGCTATAAAATAGGGATACTATATACTGTATATATAAAGTAGATGTAGTGTTATTAGTTCTCCCTGTATTAGTGAACCTGAGCCTGGCAAAGAGCAATGCTTTTTCTGGCATGAAAAGTCCCTCAGTGATAAAACTGAAGTAATTGACCATCTTCAGATGTTGTGCACAGTTTATATTCCCAAACCTGAGTTTGAAATGAAACTTCAATTCAGCATCTAACTAATCACCGTCCATCTGTCCATTCATCCACTCATCCACCCATTTTGCAGTCACATACTCAGTGTAGAGTCTCAGAGGCGGCAAGGCAAGCAGATGTTCTTTCCCTCGCTAACTTCCTCCTGCTCGTTCCGACTGGGATCCCCGAGCCCTGCCAGCCATGCTGGGAGGTGTAGTCAACAAATCTCCCATCTCATGCTTTCACCACCTGAAATTTGTGAGCGTCGGAATGAAAACTGAGCGCTAAATTGAGACAGAACCTCTGAATAAAAGTGCTGTAAAAAATCGACCAAATCTCAAGTCACAAATGAGATCCACCGGCGCTGACCTTTAGAGCTGAGTTAAGCTGAGGTCAGTGTCATGCTATCGCGCTGAATCGCAGCAGGATGGAGTGAGCTTCCTGGAGTAATGGCTGGTAATATTATTATCTCACTCCGTTTAATGGCCACATCAACCCCCCCCCTTTCATCAGCTCTCTGTCTGAGAGTGGAGAGAGACTGCAGGCCTTTTCTTTCTGGGAACCAGACAGACGGAAAGAGAGAAAAGTGGAAACGAAAGGCGTAGATTTTGAATACAAGATAAGAGGGAGAAGAGAGGAAGTGGGGTAAAGATATAAAGATGTACAGAAAGATGGAGAGTTGGTGGGGGGGGAAATGAAGAGTGAGATGGAGCAGACAAATGGGAAGTGCGAGGAACAAGTCAGATGGCAATAAAACGAGAGACGGAGAGGAAAGATGGGAGGGAAAAAAAGGAGTTACTGACAGCAGCTATTATCTGATTCCTCCCTCATCTGTCATCATCAAAGCGGCGCTGTCACCACCTCCTTACATCAACACCATGCTACCACCACCTGGGACTCAGGGAGGAGGAGAGAGTCTAGAAATTCATGAAAAAGAAAGTTGAAAAAATTACAAAATCCAAATTTTGAGACAATTTTATTAAACTAGACAGTTTTAGGCAAAAGTCAGCTTTTCTGTGACATTATCTCTGTTGCCCTGTGCACTAAAACCCCACCCGTCTGGTGCTCGGAGCAGGTGAAAACAAACGCTAAGAGTTATTTGCCAGGAACCGTTTGATCCGGGGCTGGGTCGCCTCTGGCTGTCTGCTCTTTACAGCAAGAAAAACGCCTAATCCACCTTGAAAGAGAGAAAGGGGGAAAACAGCGAGAGGTAAAACACAAGCGGAAGATAGACAGAGAAGCGGTGACAGGTGAGGAGAAGAAGAAAAGAGAGAGGAGAGAAGGGGATGGAGGTGAAAGCGGAGATTGATAGTTGGGGAGAAGGAGTCGAGACAGGGGAGAGATTAAACTTTTATGATGTCTGTGGTGGAATGCTTGGCTTGGTTTTAGCGATGCAGCGGCTCACCTGGCTGTCACAGAAAAGGCAGCTTGGGAACGTCAAACAAGCGCGAGAATCAGTCGTCAATTAAAAGTTATTTGTCCATCCAAAAAAAGAGCTCAGCCGCTTGAAAACCTGTACAGTTTGACTGCGCAACTTTAAAGGTGAAATCCTAAACTGCGCACACATTCAAACTCTAATGAGGTTCATGTGGACACTGTGGGGTTTTTTTCTGGTTTTGTAGTATTAAGATTTCCAATGAAGGGAAATCATAAAGCTACAGCATATAATGATATTTTAGACAACAGTGTTCTTCCAACTTTGTGGCTACAGTTTGGAGAAAGCCCCCGTGCACAAAGCCAGCGCCATAAAGAAGTGGTTTTACCAGTTTGGTGTGGAAGACCTCTGGCTTGTACAGAGTTATGGGCCCAACAAGTCCTCCAAATTAGACGACAAAATACATAGTTGGTCCATGCCCTCTTGAACAACACATATAATAAAACAGTTTTATGATCTTGCACCACTATGGTTAAGTTTGGTTAGGTTTAGGCACAAAAACAACTTAGGTTAGGTTTAGGGAAACATCGTGGTTTGGGTTTAAATGACTACTTCTTCAAGGTTAGGGGACCTTCGTTGTCATGGTTACAATAATAACCACTTGCTTAAGGTTTGGGAACGACTGCAGTTACGGTTAAAAGAACTTTTGTCACTTGAACATACATATTTTTCTGGCCCACGTTTATCAAACTCCCGAAAGTTCAATTTTGGACTCAAGTGACAGATAAAAGTAAACATGCATCACCTTTATTCCTTCTCACAAACTTATGAATACAAGCTATTTATTAAGCTCCAGAGCTCTTGTTAGGAGTAGCCTGTTGGGGTCTTAGGCTGTATGGAGACAGAGGTTATGATAGTACAATATATAATTAGTCGTGAGGAATGAAACGTTATTGATGCATTGTGTGTAATTCGAATTGGGTAGTTTAGCCTGTGTTTTTGTAGCTGCTTCTTGTAAACTGTTATCTCTAAATGCATATTTAACAGGGTGTTACACCCATATTTTTCATTTCTCAGAGGAGAATAGTGAAGCTGGTATTTATATTGTTTGCAATCACTTTCCATGTGTCTCTTTTGTGTGCCTTCAAGGCAAAATTTCTATATTATGCAGTGTGTTTTCTCTAATGATCCTTTTCCAGCAGCAGAAATGCCTCCCCGCACTAGTTTGATTTTCTTATTGTTTCCATTTGGCAAGTTCTTTTTATTTAATCCCAATTTATATATTTATATACTACAAATATATGTTATAGTGGTGATATTATATATATATATATAATAATATATCACAGAGATCATTTAAAAGAATGAATAATATGGCAGATGTTTGGTAAATCCTCGTGTCTGATCGGCTGTTCCTGTCTGAGCATGCATGTCATTAATCATGTGATCACTTGTTCACCTGTTAGCAAACTTTTTTACTCCTAACTTTGCTCTTCAGAGCATTTTTAAGTGTGATTCTCAACCCCATCCACCTTTGGGATGAACTGGAACACAGACTGTAGCCAGACCGTATCACCCAGCCAGTGTTGGACCTCACTAAAGCTCTTGTGGCTGAATAAGTCCACGCATCCAGGTTCCAACATCTGGTGGAAAGGCTGAAACCAGAAGAGTGGAGGCTGTTATAGCAGCACATTAAAGCACATGGTTTTGGAATGAGATGTTCAGCAATCACATATGGGTTTTGTGTCCACATACTTTTGACCGTATAATGCCTTTGCTGAAGGGACAAATTTAGATGGAACTGGCATTGTCAGTCATGAACAGTTTTTCAATAAGAAAGCCAATTTATTCAGACTAAAGTGGAAATATTTTTATGTATCTGTAAAATCATGGCTTTGCTCTGACAATATATATTTCTGTTGTTGGTGAGTCATCCACTGACTAATGAAGTATTCATGTAATTGCCTCTGTCTTTGATAGACCATGTTACGCATTAATACACATGAAGAGGCAGGACTGAAAGGCACAAACACACACCAGAAAGAAAAAAAGACACTCATCCCCCACTTGTGGATTCCCATCCAAACCACGTACAATAGCTGCGAACCATATCCAAATGACTTCATCCAAAAGTGTGTGTTTGCCGCACACTTAATGACTCATTAGTGGACTGATTTCAATAAGCGACCTTTTTAATTTTTCATCGTGCATGTAAAACATTTGGAGGGAATATGCAGATTATCACTCATATATAAATAATTTATTCCACATGGCAGTTTGAGAGTGATTAAGTGTGCAGCACACCTACAGTCCCAACTGACTCCAGTCCAAATGTCAAAGTAAACTACTTTTATTTACTACTAGTGTACTGCTGCATACTTGATGTAATTACTAATTACTTGCATGCTAATATCATTACAAATTTATATTGCTTCAGTTAATTAATGGAATAGTTCAATGTTTTGGGAATTGTGCTTTTTTGATACCACTTTCATGGTTGGGAGTTAATTATGGAGCTGGACATGGGAGTCAATTAACTTAGTTTAGCATAAAGAAGGGAAACACGAGCCTGGCTCTGTCCAGAGGTAACAAAATCCACCTACCAGCACCTCTAAAGCTCACTAATTAACACGTAGATTCTCGTATGTTTAATCCGTACGCAAACACGAATGTAAAAAATAAATAAACGAGATGCTTATTGCTTTAAAACTGTTGGTAGAAATATTTTTAAATGTTGGACAGAGCCAGGCTAGTTGTTTCCCCTTGCTTCGAGACTTTATGCTAAGCTAGGTTAAGCTAAGCTAAGCTAATGGCCTCCTGGCTCCAGCTCCATAGTTAGCGTTTAGAATATAAATCTTTTCACCTTAATCTTGGCAAAAATAAGAGTATTTCCCAAAGTGTTGAACCATTCCTTTAAATAAATCAATAATATTTAGTGGTTTTAATTGAGGTAGAACACTTCATTTTGCCAAAAAGAACATTAATTGATTGATTAGTCACTAAAAATAGAGATTTTCAACCTTATAAAGTTGTTTCTGCCTGTTGGTGGAACAGTTGAGCTTTTTAGGCAGTGGATGATATTGGCACTGCTGCACTGGTTGCTAAGAGTCGACTAACAGAAATAACGGCTCTTAAACTCTGAAGTCTTTTCAATTGTCCTGAAAAATGTTAACTGCTCTTATCAACTGCTACCACAACTTCTGTATCAATTAAAAAAATGTGAAATAGAGAAGAACATTATCTGGAATCTCATTCTAAAGTTGAGCTGATTTCTGATTTGTGAGAATAAATAAGAAGAATAAGGTAAAGAACCACCCTAGATATTTCCTTCAGTGTTCTCGTTGTAAACCTTTCATGAGAGAGTCAGTTGTTTGCAAGCCAATAAATGACAGATGATGGTAAACTGCTGAGGACTGCAGTTTACAGAGTTGCTGCTAGTTTGAGAAAACTGTGAGGCAGGATGTCGATGCCAAACAGGCCAATGCTCTCTTTCCCTGGAGAGACAACAAAGTGTAAAAGTGGTGAGTTTCAAAGATCAGCAGGCAGAAAGAGAGAGTATGAGGAAAGCTGGATGGGTGTGGTGGATCTGTAACCGGACAGAGGGTTGTTGAACAGGAGCTGCTCACAACAACATCAGCTTTGACTCTGTGCTGTTGCTCACTCTGTCCACATCTTCTGCATAACACATCTGTTCTCTCTCTGTCTGCCTCTGTCTCTCTCTCATGTCTGCATTATCTGTCGCTGGGTTTCCATCCAATGATGTTTTGAAGTACCAAAAATCCCCTAATCCTTAGTAATCTTTCCTAATCAGAGTAATCAAAGTATTTTGACATTTTATTTTACTTTATATTTCAAAGAAACTACATTTCAGAGGGAAATCTAGTGCTTTTTACTCCACTACATTTACAGTTGCTAGTTATTTTGCAGATTGTATTTCATAAAAGATGTATGATCCACTTCGAAAATATGAAAAAAGACAACTCATTTTGATCATTTTGAGTGCTTAAAGTCTAATTTTTATATATAAATTATATTCTAAAATCAAGTTTAATTTTTCATAATTTCAGTGCAGCAGCCTGCCTTATTTTTTTCTGGTTTCAAGATACTGAAGCTTATTTCTCAAACATTTTTGAACTACAGCTCGATTATAGATAGAAATGTCCCATCCAAAGGATTGGGGGGGAGGTTTGTCCAACAGTATACTAAGTAATTAAAACTAACTTCACCTTGACCAATCACAACAGTAAAATGCTACTTACACATTAATGCATTAATAATAATAATAATAATCCATTGACATAAACAATTCCATTCCATTCTGCAAACTTACCTTTGGATGCCTTAAAGCAAAACTATGTAACCTATGCAACTGCAAGACAATAGTAAATGCTAACACATAGTGTTATACAGGCACAGGTAGAGAAGAGTTGTAAAGTCAGCACAGTGACTCAGTAATGTCCAGTATACAACAGTGTTCTGTCTAAAGTTAGCTAACATTAGCCACCATAAAGTACTGGTCATACCAGAATTGAATTGTATTGAATTGAGCGAGGGTGCGTTTTACTGCTTTTGGATTTAACTTTTCATTCATAAGAGGAATAATGTTTTATTTCTTCTTTCAAAAGTCACATAGTTTCACTTTAAGTACATTTTGCTAAAGGAATTACTTTGAGTAAATGCTTCAGTCCAATTGTAAAACAGGTCATTATAGTGACTTTGGATTTATGAAATGTTGTCTACCACATCGTCCCTGAACTGTATAAGATGCCTGATACACTTTAATTTGTCACAGTTTCTCTGTTTGATTAAATATGGCAACATTTATAACTTTTGCTGAAATGAACTTGCCCAATCTTCATTTTTGCGACATTTTTCTTGTAAATGTGTTTTTCGACACTCTGGTGATGGAAATGCGCCTAATCTGTGTTTTATTTTTTATTTATGCCTTTTCGAAAGTTCACCTAAAATTAGCTTGACATTTGGATGGAAACGGAGCTTATGTGTGATTATTCATGTTTCTTTTTTCTCCTCTTTTCTGCTTCTCTTTCTCGGCTCTCCTCATCTTAATTTCTCATCATCACTCACTCCCTGTGTACTCCTGTCTCCTTTTCTTGCCTTTCTTGCATTTCTTCCACTCTGCCCCTTCATTTTCTGCTTCCTCTCCCTCTGTATAATGTGACTTTTGGATCTTTTGCTCTGTGTTTTGCATTCTTTCGCCTTTCGTTTTCTATCTTCCTCTCTTTCTGGCCTCTCCTGCCAACTCTTGCTCCCTCCTTCTCTGTCCTATTCTGTCTCTCCGTCTCTCTCTCAGATCACAGTGAGTGTGGCTCAGGGGCGAGTGCGGAGTCCCTCCCCTCAGCCTCGCTATAAAAGCTATGCCTACACCCAGGCTGCATATGTCAAGTCGCCCGAGCAAAAGAGGAGGCGTTTTACTGATCAGGTCCGTGTCTCGCAACGCTAACGCTCCAGGCCAAACATCCATCTGTCGGTGCATGTTCTGGCTGCACACTTGTTGTTTTGTCTGCCCTTGTTTGTCTGTGTCAGTGTCAAAAAATGTCCATCATACCAAGTCTACGACTGATCCTGAAAACATACCTACAAAAAACAGGTGCATAGGTGCTTGTTTCAAAGAATCTTCAGAATTCAAACACATTTGCCTTATGCTACCCTTGTACCTGCAACAAGTGAAAAGTGAGTTTACTGTCCAAATTTTTAACTTGTGTTGAAGAAAAATAATTTCTAAAACTGAATATGAATGTGACACTGTGGGACTTGTTGATTTGGACAATTTTTGGGTTATGATTTCATTTAAATCATGGTTTGAAATGTGTATTTTACTATTGATGTGATTCATTTGAACAATTCCCAAGTCAGAGGTGATACTAACTATGCTTATGGGGTCTTTTTTTCAGCCGATGTAGGTGAGCAACATTATGAATCAAAATCATCTTATTATTATGCTTATTTACTGTCTTGACATTAGATGAGAAGATGCCACTCTCGTGTCGTTAACTATGAAGCTACAACCGGGAGTTGATTAGCTTAGCTTAGCATAAAGAATAGAAGGAGGGGTAAACGGCTCGCATGGATTACTCCAAATTTGTACAGCTCACTAATCATTGCATCTCCTTTGTTAAATCCGTACTCAAACAGAAGTGTAAAAACATCAGGTTGTAGTTTTACGGGGAGTTACATGCTTTTGTGAACAATTTATCTTTGGGAGACTCTTAAGGGACTTTTTAGACCTGCAAGGCAAGGGTCACGTGACAGACGCCATGTTCACATCATATCTTTCAGACTGTAATGAAATTAATTTAAAAAAACTACAGTAGTGTCAACAAAACTGTGGCAAATATCTGCAAATCCATCATCGCAGGCAGTTGCTGTGTAAATGAATAAAATAAAATCCAATATTAACACTAATATAAATAATTCAACTTATTTACAAGGAACTATACACAGTTTGTTTGTATTTGATTTAATTTGTTAACAAACCGTAACACAGCAAAAATGGCTAATTTAGACTATTATGTAAATTGTGGAACAATGCTCTGAAGTCTTAATGGCAGGAGTTTTCCTTGCGTGAATACACAAGTAGCCAAGCTAGCAGGGTTTGACAATGTTTTGCAATTTTTTATTTTCCAAAATGTTACAATGGAAAGATTCAAGTAGGAAATGATTCTTGAAAATGAAGTTTGTTGTCTTTTTACAACAACGGTGCCCTCTTTGTTACCTTATATTTTCAGCCACTAGTCATCAAGAAATACTTTTAGCACGTAACCCTGTGTAATGTTTACAAATCTGTTTGTGTACGGATTCAACCAAAATCATACAGTGTGTTAATTAGTGAGCTTTAGAGGTGTTGGCAGGTGGATTTTTTAACTTTTGAACAGAGCCACGCTAGCTGTCCAGTTTCTTGTCTTTATGCTAAGCTAAGCTAATCACCTGCCAGCTCTAGCTTCATATTTAGTGCACAAACATGAGAATGGTATCAATCCTCTCAATTAACTCTAGTAAAGCAAAATGTCAAACTATTCCTTTAAGTTAAAGTAGCTCATACTGGACTGCACATCACTGCCTTTACAAACAAACATTGATTTACCATTAAATACAACAGCACCTACAGCACCCGGACACACCAAAACATAGCTACTGTGCATCCACCCGTCTTGTACATTTTATGATATGTCCTCTCTCTTCCAAAACATGACATTTCAAAATGTTCAGATGCATTTTCAAAGCTGTCACCCTGGGCTGCGTAACTAAACATGGCCCATAATTTGCTATGATTTGCTCGGGTGGACTGTATTCAGAGACTGTCAAATATTTAATGTATCAGCGGGGTGCTCGACTTAACTTGGCCGGCACCTAAAAGGCATCGCAAGAAGAAAAGATCATTTGTCAGATAAGCTTCATTCAAGCACACCCACTGTTCTTTGAAATGCAACGTGTAAAGCAGAACCGAGCATAAAAAAACCCTGTTTTCAACAGGGATATGAGGAACAGAGTTCAAACATGTTTTATATGAACAACATTTTGCATAAAGGTAAAATTTTAAGTAAAGAGCATTGATAGAAGGACCTACATAACCATATTTGATTACTTTACAAGCTGTAAACTGTGTCAGTACAGCCTAATTTCTGAGTCTCTACTGTCAGACAAAACCAAACACATTTGCAATACAAAACGGGCATAAAGAGAGAACGGCGCTGACTGAGGCTGGACGGTTATCAGCACCGTGGATGGGCCTTGTGTATCTTTTCAGGACCTTATTACCAGAGAGAAGAATAGAGCGAGAGGAGGAGCGTGAAGCCGAGATAAAAAGAGAGAAGTTGTTAGCGTCCAGATCAGTGGCGGGCACACAAAGAGAGATATGGGGAGAGAGAGAGGAAGAGAGAGAGAGAGAGGCCCAGAGAGAAAGAGGACAAGTTGTTAAGGTTGGACAAAAGCCAGAAATGCTTGTCGGCACCGGTAATGGCTAACACTAACAGGCCTCTCCTCATCTCTCTCTATCTTCTCTGTCTCCCACCTTTCTTTCATGCTTTCTACTCATCTCTCTGCCTCCCTGCCCCCTTTTTTCTCACTTCTAACACCCCGTCTATCTCCTCCGTTCCTTCCTTCATTCCCTCTACTTCTCAACCCTTTGTCCACCCTCATACCCCTCTCCGCAATCACGCTCCATCTCTGCCCGTTATCTCCTATCCATCCCTTCCCTCTCTAGTTCCTAACTCCCAGCCAGGAAGAGCTACAGCGGGGCCTCAGTCCTCTGCCTCCAGGCTCCACCAGCCTGGAGAGCTACCAGGCTGCACTGGAGGAGGTATGGTACTATGGTGCTGATAAAGAAATGTTACAGATCTTTTATTTAATGTATTTTTGAATCTGTTAAAGGATACGTCTGATGATATTCTGTTTCTCTTATTGTCAACAAATCCCATGTGTGGAGCCAAACAAACAATGACTGTTTCCTACTAACAAGTCCTGTGTGTGTATCCAAGGCCTGATATATCTTATTCCTCTTTGCCAAAGAGCTCCGTTATTGTCCATAAACCATTAAAAACACATCAATGAGCCACACTGTTGCTGCCAGAAATGCTCACTAGAGCACCAAATGTGGATTAATTCACTGCTGAAAATAGTCCCCAACAAATGCACTCTTTCCTCCTGTTTAAGTAACTTCAGTAGGAACCAATGGGATTGGAACTGAGAGTCACAGACAGGGAAGGGAAAGCATTGAGAGACGGACGAACACATTGTTGGTTTGGACTTTCCATGGGATTTGTTGACAATAACAAAAAAACATAGAATATCGCCAGGCTTATCCTGTAAGTATGTTACATTCATTTGAATTTGAAGGTGTTGACATGGCTGCTGTCGGCTGAAGACGGACTCCAGGCGCAGCCTCCCATCTCCAACCATGTGGAGGAGGTGAAGGAGCAGTTCCACACACATGAGGTGAGAGTCAGAGCAGTGGCGTCCTGGTATATCAAGGGGGCTGTAATTAGTTATAGAATCATAAAGTCTTTTTTCCCCAACAGAACATCCATTTGATACTACAAAGACGTGTTTGGCAGGGAAAGCACATGAATGATGCTATAACTAGATGTCAGATGTAGTCTTATAATGAGATGTTAAATATTTATAAATAATAGTTTCTTGCGGTGGTAACAGAGCGGCAATTATGTGCCTCTGTGGTAGCTGTTAACAAAAGAAACTGCACATAATTTCTTTTTCCTTTAAGTCAGTGTTGCATAGACAAAACCCAGCCGAAAGAAAAAAATGTAATAACAGCCATCAACCCATAACAACATACCGCATCCAATAACTAGGAAAACTGTGTAGTTAGAGACAAGAGTGAGCCTCCCTCCGCCGCACTGAAGGGCCGGACTTGAAAAGACTGCAGTAATGAGTGTAGTGGCCCATCACCAAAAAACAATCTCTGCTGTTTGTTGGTGGAAGGCGAACAGACATCTGAAAAAGGTGGCACATGGTAAAAGAGTAACTCTAACAAAGAGCTTCTTAAATTTACATTTTGGGTATTTAGCTAATTCCTGAGTCCCTAAAATAGTGAGATGAGGCTCCACTAGGTCCCTAATAGTAAAAACTCCCTGTGTTTGTAACTTATTTTGAATTGATGTGTGGGTTTGTCCACTTGCAGAGCTGATGCAGCGCTCAGCAGCTGTTTTAGAGCTGACTGTAAGTGTTGAATTAACTCTGATGGATGTGGACTTACAGGACCACTGGCTTACTATTGACTTTTATGCTCTCAAAATCAAATGAACCCCGACCATTTTGCTGTGTGAGGATCATATAAGAGTTAAGTGCTCGGAGAAAATAGATTAAGCAGTAGGGTGAGAGGTGGAAATGTATTTTCAGAGCAGTTAAAGTGAATTGAGAAAGGGGCATTCAGTGGGGGTAGTGATGTGAGGCTCTCCTCTTCTTTTGGAGGCGTAATTAGGCAAAATCGTTGTGAATATGTGTGTGAAATGTTTCGTCCCGTCTCTCACCAGGGGTACATGGTGGAGCTGACCACTCATCAGGGCAGCGTGGGGCGGGTCCTCCGGGCCGGCGCTGCCCTTCTGGGGGAGGGGAATCTGAGCGAGGAGGAGGACTCGGAAGTCAGGGAGCAGATGAACCTCCTGAACTCCCGGTGGGAGCACCTGAGAGTGGCAAGCATGGAGAGACAGAGCAGGTAGATACACTCTTTCAAAGGTTTTTAGGTCGACCTCATGTCCCAAATGTCGCCTGAAAAGTTGAAATTGAAGTCTTGTTCCCATGCAGTTCTAATAGTTGACACTTGGGAGCAACATATGTTTGAGATGAAATGATGAAGAACCAACATTTAAGCTTTCAGCGCAAGTCTATAGGGTTATGTAGGGGTCTCTCTATGTTTATCTGTCAATTGGGGAAAAGATGCAAAGCAAGTATTAGATATTAAAAGTTTTCAAAACATTTTAAACCCTTATTACGCCAAATTTGGAATGAACCATTAAGAGTGGATGGAACAAAGAAAAGGTTGGCTGCAAAGTGAGGGAACTTGGAATATTTGCAGGCCAACAGTAAATTGGACGTTGGGTAAAGACGTGCCCCCATTGAGTTTTTGTATCTGAGGGAGAGTTTTCCTCAAACGAGGATGTTTACCATTCCGAATATATGATGAAGTAATAAAGTCAAAGATCTTAAAGAAAGATTTGGGAATAAAAACCAGGAGGTGCTGAAAAAGATGAAAGAACTTAGGGAAAAGTGTCGCCCAAAGAGAGATGTAGATACACTCAAACACACACAAATGATTTAAGTCTTATCCGACTCTAAACTTCATACTTCATTTTCTCTATCTTAATTTAGCCCTATGAACAAAGTTTCATCTCTTTTTACACAATGAATGAAGATCCCCACAGTAGCCAACATTCATGGATACAAAGAACCGCGGCCTTTCTCATTATGGTGAATCCAATGATAACTGACACCGAGCCAAATTTAATTAACTGTTGAGCTATCTCCTTTGATAATCTTGTTGATTCAAGCACAAAGCTGTGCAGACATGGCTTTGACTACCAAATACCACTTAAAGAAGGCAGCAAGGGTCTGTTATAATGCAGGGGTGAGTATAAGAGCAGGGTAGGTGGCTTTTACCATTTCTACTAAATCAGCAGCAGTCCCTCAAAGTGATTGACAGCTCACTGAATTGTCTCTCACTCCCAGACTCCACGAGGTCCTGATGAACCTGCAGCACCAGCAGCTGCAGCAGCTCACCGACTGGTTGGACATGACGGAGGCACGGATTAAGAGGATGGGGGCTCAACCACTGGGTCCTGACCTGGAGGACGTCAAGCACCAAGTGGAAGAGCACAAGGTGCGCAGCTGCAGGCCTGAGCCCTGTTTTTCAAATATGGCTTAACTAACATCTTGTTATGAAGCTAAAATTATCCTGTTCTGCAAAAGGGTCTTGAATATGCACTCGATGGGTACATACATGATATTATGCTTTTGTGTTTTTGATTGAACGGCTAAAAAAAACAACACACCTGCCATGCCTAGTTACAGTTGCTAAGCTATGATAGGATGATCACTGTTTGGTGGAGGAATTTTAGCAAACGGTCAATTCTCAATCCTCTTCCGTGAAGATCTATTTGTTAATGTCAGATGAAGCCTGTCGGGGGTTTTTTCAGCAATTTTCAGCAAAGTGAGGTCAGTTGTCAATCTGATTTTGTATAATTTGATTAATTAGCCCCTAATGTATAAACTCCATCTCCAATTTGGTTATTTAAATCCAAGAATATACAGTCTGTGTTTGATATATTTAAGAACATTTCGCAAATCTTAGTGTTCAGATGACAAATCCCCATCATAATCAGATGCCATGTTTCCATTGGTCTGATAAGAGTCAGAAACATTTAGCTGAGGGTTTCTCAATAACCTACATGTTCTGATTTAGTCTGAAGCAGCTCAAGTTATCTCAAGTGTTTACTTCTTATTTTGGTTCATTTATCCAGGTGACAACAATGGCATTTAAACACAGGTGTGTAAAAAAAAAACACACACACACACCAAGGCTGTGTGAGAGTGTCAGTTGCCTTATGAAAAATGTACAAAGCAATTTGTTATAGTAGAAGAGAGAATGAATAATTACACCAGTACAGTGTCAGGAAAGCTGATACTGCCGCTCCTGTTTATTGCTTGACCTCATATGTTCCATGTTTCTTCATGCAGATAGAAGGAGACGCATGTTGACATGTGATACCTGCAGTAGGAGGCATGGACTGATTATGAGACAGTGGCAACAGATGCTTTAAAAGCCCCCTTATCCTGTGGTACCTACCAGCCCCACCACCCTGCCAGTGTTTTCAGTGGTATTATGCAGGTTAACCGACTCTTAGTGCTGCTGTTGGTTGAAAACTGCCCCTGTACTTCAGTATTTTGTTCATGTTGGAGATGAAGACAGGCTGCCTAAAAGCTTCCTGCCACAAATGATTCACACTGACACCTCTCTACAAATATTATACAAAATACTAAAGAAATGAAATGTACTACTACTGTACTACCCCTTGGCCCTCTTGGTCTGTGGCCAGTGGCCCCATTGAGTCCATCCATGTGAGCAAATCTTCATTCTTTGAAAGCTAAGCGTAACAAAATGATCAAACTGTTGCTTGAACTCATGCGAGTTCAGTTATTTTCTCATGTGTTGGTGTCAAGACCTTGAGAAATTAAGGAAAGAAAAGGCAGGTGCAAAATGTTTTGCTGACATTCAGGGATGAGGAATGTATTTGTTTTGACTTCCCTGCTGCCGAAATTTCTAAAATAACAGTTTTCTAAACCTCTGGTCAGTATGTTACCATGTTACCGAGCTAAGTTGGTAGCTTTTCATTTTTGAAGGTAGGTACTGTAGAAAAAAGAGCCTGATCTCATTTCAATGCTTACACATCAACTAATACTTCAAAACCTTTCAGGTTTCAGATCTTCACCTTTGAACTGAAAATATTAAACTTCCTCAAACCTTAAAGGTTTATTATCTAAGATGATGTAAATTTCAATATGACAACAGTATATTCATACATATATATCTATCTCAACATAGATATAATTGATTGCAGGGTGTTCAGTCGTGTGAGGCTCTGCTCTGCACCCATGTTAACTCCATCTGTTCGTTTGGCAGTTTTAAAGATCTTTGAAAACGAAAAAGCATCAAATTAGCCGACTGTTTACAATCTCTTGTCAAACTCATGCTTGGTTTCGAGGTTTCACTCTCTTCTCACAGTAGGAGACTAGATTCAACACAGAAAACCTGCAGAGGCTCCGACTGAGGAGAAACAACACTTAGCAAACCTCATATAGAAGCTGCTAAAATTTAATTCACTGGTAAACTCTTAAGCGGTGATGATTCTGATGTGTTGACAGTGGGTTCAGTTATTTTTGTGTTTTGGCTTTTCTGCCACTTGAAAGGGGGGTAACAGAAAATGGGCTCAGATTGGCTAAATGACCACCAATCATAATGTTGTTCAATTTCACCCCAAGAGTCAGGACAAACACCAAACACAACATGCTGTCATTCACTTAGAAATCATAGGTGTGTGTCCTACTTTTTTTCGCTGTTTCTGCCACTGATTCCCCTGCTGCACACTAGAATCTCATTTTCACTGGGATTGCTACCAGTGGAGAAATCATTTTCAGAAAGTGGAAGCTTTCAGAGAAGCTTTGACAATTGAATCCTATTACCAGCAGTGGGGGTGTTTAAACAATATGACCAAATTTTACACTCTGTCGGCCTTTTGCATTTGTGGTAACGATTTGGTAGTTTTAGTTGGAGGCTCTTGTTTCAGTGCTTGTGTATACTGATTGAAAAATGGAAACTATTGGAAACTGGAGCGTTTCTCACTGAAACATCTCTACATGGGGCTATTGGTTGCGTTTATGGCTATTTAGGCAAAAGTTTGTCCTCACTTCTTCCAACTCAGGTTTTACAAAGACGTTTATTTAATTATTGTGCCTAGGGAGATTCTTTAATTCAGTTTTGTCCACATGTTGCTGATCATACACAATCCAACATTTAAAGACTGTATAACCATGAACTGAAAGCTCTGAGCTCGCTATTTTCCTTTTCCCTTCCCTTCTCCCTCCCTTCTCAGAACAGTCATCTTCAAATTTGGTATATGTATCATATTGATTTTGAGCTCTTTGAGTTTTAAGAGCTTAAGACTAGTGCGGAAATGATTAGTCAATTAGTTCATTCACCACAATTCCTTTTAGTTATTTTTCAACCAAAAATGCCAAACATGCGCTGGTTTCTGTTTCTCAGATGTGAGGGTTTGCTGCTTTACTCTGTCTATCATTGTAGTTTTAATATCTTTGGGGTTTAGACTCTTAGTTGAACAAAACAAGCACTCATAACACGTCACTATCGTTATCACTATTACATCGCTATTTTATAGACGAAACAATCAATCTATTAATAGAAAACAAATCCACTGATTAAATTATGCTAAAATACTGAAACAAATACATTTTCCACTGCTGGAAATATGCAGTTAAAACATTCAAATTAAAAAAGAAACTGAAGTGGCAGTTAAAATACAAATCTGACAGAAATTGAAAAAGCAATTTGATGAAAATGCCGAAAAAAGTTGAAGATTAAGCTGAAGCACTGAAAGGAGTTGAAATGTCAAGTGTAAGTGATATATTCAGCTGGATGTCTCAGTGGAAGTGGAAGAAAGAAATCAGGGCCAGTTAATGTGTATAAACTGAAAGAAAATGTCCGTTGAAGTGTCGGCTGAAGTGTAAGAAATGAAAGGGTAAATTGTGTACGAACAGCGGAAGTTGTGGGAGTTAGAAGAACTGAAGTGTTTTGTTGACAGGTGAAGATCTGAGACTTGAAAGGATTTGAAGTGATAGTTGAAGTGTAAGACTCAACTGTTGCTTTGAAGACCAAAGTGTGGAAACTGCGGGACCACAAAGAGATTGAAGAGTTTTGTTTGTTTTTTTTTAGCTTAAAGTGATTGTAGGTTTGAACATTATGTGCAATACACAAGGTATCAAGATACATTTATTGTCATTTTACAACACAGGGTCGCACAATGAAATTAAAGTTGCAGCCCCTTCCTGCTACAGGTATATAGAACACATATACAAATATTTAAATTAGAATAGCATTTAATGAAAATAAAATAAAACAATATATACAGTTACACATATACACCCGAAACTTAAACTGCGACCACTGGAAAACTATGAAAGGCATGAAAAAGCTGAATAAATACAATAAAGTACAAAAGGTGGAGACTTGTATAAAGTCTGAATAAAGTTTCTAAGTGAGAGTATGAATGAATATGAAAGCAGTTGTGGAGCAGTGTTCAAATGGGCAAGAAAAAGTTGAATATTTTAAAAAATATGAATGATGTCAACAATCCGAATAGAGCTGAACATTTTGAAGTTTGAACAAAGTTTTCTGGAGTGTAAGGAAACCGGAGCCCATGAAAAGAAGAAGAATGATATATGATATAATAATTGTTAGTTGCAGCCCTGGTTAAGGTTTGTGTCTGCCACAAAAATAAACTTTCCATCTGTAGGGATAACTCTAACTGTTCTGTTTACCACCCAGAGTCCGGGGAATATAGTTGAAACACCGCTCTGTTCTGAACTCCTGCGGTCTTACAGGAAACCAACAACGTTTAGCCTCTACTGCTTCCAGCTGCATTCTGTCACTAAGTCGCCATCATTAAAACTAGCTTGTGTGTATTTCTGTTGTGCTGTATTTAGCTATATGTGTGTGTGTCCCCGTGTTGCAGCTCCTGCAGGAGGACCTGGAGCTGGAGCAGGTGAGGGTGAACTCCCTGACCCACATGGTGGTGGTGGTGGACGAGAACAGCGGAGACAGCGCCACGGCTGCTTTGGAGAGCAAACTCCAGGTAAGGACACACACATATGCAAACACCTTCTCACACCCTCAAATGTGGGTTAAACACTCGCATTGCACATATTTTTGGAGATCACACAGAGTGTTGGAGAAATTTCGTAGGAAGACAAATACCTTGTGGGCTCATTTTCATCTCTTTTAAAGTATTTCCGGAGTTTCTCTCTCTCTCCTCTCATTGCTCCCTCGTCCTCTCACTGGCTCACTCGTCCTCTCTCAGTGGGAGTGGGCTCAGCAGACTCCGGTTGTTGTTTCTCGGGGAAAATAGATTGAACAGGAGATAGTTTTGTCTTTGGTGTTGTGCAGTAATTAGACCTTGCCAGCGAGATGTGCTTGTGCGTGTTGGAGCTTTCTGCTGATTTTGTTTACTCTATAAGTTATCATCACACAGACTCCAGCTAGGAGCCAGACTTTGCTGCCTGTTTGTACGGGTAATTCTCCACGCTTGTCTTAGCCTCTGATGTATGGGCCTTAGTTCCCCTTGTTAACTCCCATACACTGCAAAGAATAAAGCTGAAATCTATTAAAACCACAGCCGCTGATTTCCACTACTTTCTAATACACTAGCTTTAATTGCCGCATGTTATCCGGTGTTGAGGCACCGTCACATCTATTACTGTCTTTGTCCAGGACTCAGCTGTTGGAAGGTATCTCCAAATGAAATTGATTAGCCGAGCTGTTGATACAAGGACGTTGGATAAACAAGTAGACCGACCGAAGCATTCACGCACTTCCCGACAAGCTGCAGGCCTGCTATTCTGACCTCTGACCTTGCTGTGGAAGAGAAAAGATCCTTTTAATTTGTGCATCAATAAAGAATTGTCGCATTAAAGTCTTAGTTTTGTAAGTTTGAAGTAGAGCTGGAAAGCTGTGAAAGTTTTTCCTTTTTTTTTTTTTANNTTTAAATCTCTGAATGTTTAGATTCTGATGTTCTTTCAGATATTAAAATGTCCAAATTGGGATTTAAATTTGTCATTGTCAAACAAAATGTTTGACAACCATCGTTGCCTCTGAAAGTTACTTTACATCTGAAGATCATTATTTTCCCTTGTCAGCAGTCGGATTTCCTTCCAAATGTGGCACAAAATTTAACCAGATTAATAGAAAATCTGCAAAAAAAAATGTGATTAATGTGCATCTCCATCCACTACTCTTATGTGACTATTAAGAGTTTGACATCCTCTTTTTCAGGCGGTCTCGGCCCAGTTGGTCTGTCTAAACAAACCACACCAAACTAACAATCTCACCGGACTTTCCTTTGTAAATTCAGTTCATTTGGCTGCATACAAGGCCAGGTATCATTAGAAATGTTTCAGTTCTCCTCAGCCATTCTTTCATGTCACAATACATACATCAAACAAACACACATAATCAGCCATATAAGAACTTTGTCAGTCCAAAACTGGCCAAATTAGGATTTAAATTTGAAACAATACCACAGAAGTACTGAGATGTCGATACCCAGACCTAGTAAGTAGGCTACATACTGTATGTGGATTACTGCATTGGCAAAGTGGGCCCTGAAGTCAAGGATTTTCTGAAGCGTGTAAAAATATGTGTTAAGAGGACTCTGTTTACTCTGTAATGTAAAGGTGTTTTGTAAA
>NTHP01000333.1:478562-522507 GCA_003416845.1 Oplegnathus fasciatus
TCTGATGATCTGTTACACTTCACATCTTTCATCAGATCTGACAAAGCTACTAAAAACAATGCTGGATTGTGGATTACAGTCAGATAACATTACATTACATAATCCGTCCATGCGTAAGGAGAACACCAAATAGAACATATTCTAACAGCAGGTGAGGGTTGAGCTGAAGCGTCCACACCAGACTGCACATGACATGAACTGAGATGGAGAGCTGACTTGGTGGAAAATAGGAAGTTGATGCGAGGAGAAAAGGGGAAAGTCATGGCGATTTCATCTCGGGAATTCAATCTGTTATTTTCGGGGGAAGGTGCGAGCGAGCGAGCGAGCGGCGGTAGATTTGGGCCGAGCTGGTGATGCACACGAAACAGGAAATGAAGAAATTTGGATAATTGGATGCGACTGAAACTCTTCCTTGGGGAGAAAAGGTTTGAGGAGCTGTGGATAGAAGTGAGCTGCTCGGTGCTGAAAGCAGATTAGCTGAAAATTAGAATCTCTCCCAAACTTTAGTCAGGAACTAAAGTCATTTCCACAAATATTAATGACACCATGCTGCTTATCTTGAATTCACCAGCTCATATTAAGTAACTACAGTGCAGAACACACATTGGCTGTACTGCATGCAAAGTGTAATCACAGTTAACATCATTAGAAACCTAATGCAACTTCCTGTTTGACTTTCTTTTGAATGTCTGAAGGTTTGCTCGTTGTTTCCTGCAGTGCAGTTTATTACTAAATACAAGATAAGAGAGATAAATAGATGAGCGAGGACACTATGTGCCGGAATGTAAAAATGCAAATAGAAGGAGCCTTCCCTGGTTTCTCCCCGCTGTTGAACTGTCACTTGATTAATTACAGGCCATTCATCTTAAGATTAACCTGCTGAGCCTCTCTCTCCACGTCTGTCTGTACCCGCTCGCTTGTCTCTCACTTTTTCGCATCTCATTGTCTTTTCATTTCCTCTCCTCCCTCAGCGCCCTCCCCTCTCTCTGTCTCTCTGTCACTCTGATGACTTTGTTCAGTGGACACACTGTGGGTTTTGTCTTTGCCAGTTAAATGGAACGGAAGAGTGTCTTCTCCCGTTTTACTCAGCTAACAGCCAGCTGCCAATACGCCGATACAATGGAGTCAGGAAGAATAAACTTTTACAGCTCACAGCCTCTTGTGTGTGCGAGAGTCAGTGCTCCCACATGCTTTAATGCACGCACTGTGCCATCTTTAGGCCGGACCAAGTCATAAAACTATAATATAACATACAAAATACACCAAAAGACAGGAAAAGGTAATGGAAACTACATGTTGATGAACATTTTAGTCAATATGGAAGCAAATAAGGGCCATATGGATATGAATTTTATAAGCAACTGAATATCATCACTGAATACTTACTGAAATTTAAATTTATAGCATTGAAATATTTATTTTAGTAGGTCCATTTATCCCAGGGTTGGTTATTCGATCCCTGGCTCCTCTTGCAGGATACTGATCCCCAAATTGCCTCCAATGGGCAGACCAATGCCTTGCTTGGCAGCTCCTTCGCCATCTGTGTGTGAGCGTGTGTTTGAATGGGTGAATGAGAGGCAAATTGTGAAGTGCTTTGTCCGTTAAGGTAGACAAGTGCTATGTAAGTGCAGTCAGTTTACCATATTTTACTGAATCTGACGTCCTGTGGTTTGAATGCTCCTCTTTGAAAGTTTGAAGTGGTGCAATTTAAAAAAAAACAACTTTATTTTAAGTTATGTAATGTATTATTATTTCATTGCTTATAAAATTCAAATTATTAGTCTTTATTTGCTTCCATAGTTTAGTGCTTAGTATAGAAGATGGTTAATGGCAAAACTGCAGCTCTTAAAAGTGTTTATTCACCAGATATTTCTAGCTGCATATGAAACAAAACATGCCCAAAAGTTTATGGACAAAAAGTATTTTGTCCCCATACTTGTGGCCATATGTTGTACCTGAATAGTTAAATATCAGTGGAATATAATTTGCAAATATTTAACCCTTTAAAACAGAAAAGGATCAAAAAGTATTTAAATTCACAGGAACGCCAAAAAAATGGGAAATGATGAATGGTGAATTAAAAGTTTATATTCTATTTGTACAGTCAATGGACTCCATTCACTTGGATAGATTATAGAGATATTTTGTTCCTGTCGTCTCCGAATTTCATGGCCTTCCACAATCATGATTAGCTCCGTCCCTCTGGGAGAGAGAGGAACAGAAATCAGACCGCATTTTTGGCAGCAAAAAAAATTTAAACTGGCAAGTGAAAATGTGAATCCATCAGCCTTTGAGGCGACGTGATGAAAATGTTTCAGTCCCTCAGGGGAAATAATTCAAAAGGAATTTTTGTGCTAATGTAGACATTAATAGATGATGTGTGTGTGTGTGTGTGTGTGTGTGTGTGTGTGTGTGTGTGTGTGTGTGTGCTGAGGCAGGATCACAGCAGTATTTGCTGCATTTATAATGAGATTAGATCATCCAGATCATGTCTACTCCCACATTCTGCAGGCTTTAAGAGAAACTTTAAGCTGAATCAGATTTCACATTCATCGAAGGATAAGTAACAAAAAGAGGGAATTTACTGGGAACTAAAATGTCTGTAACTTTGGAAGATACACACCTGAATTCTCTAACTCAGACAGTAAGTGTTGTAGTCAGTACAGTATAGCCTCACAGAGCTGTAGACTCTTAAGCCCTATTCCCACCTGGTATTAACATGTGATCTGTATCTGGGCTCACTACCTGATAATGACATCCGAGCCACAGGCCTTTGCGGTTACACCTGGTATCAACAAGAGTTCACGTTATCTTGATTCTGCATGAAATATGAGTGGATCACAATATGCAGATTAGTGGACTTGTCAACAAACATGGCGTGTCCCAGGTCAAGGGAAGCTACTGCTTCTACTTGTAGCTTTTGCTGGACTTGTGAAGCTAGCAGTAACAGGCGGAGTTAGGTGACTTTTCAACCTGCTGGATGGATTTTTTTCTTAAGACTGTGGTCACATAAAGACATTGTCTTTATCCAGACAAGATATCCAGATACAGATTGCATGTTAATGCCGGGTGTAAATGGGGTGACTGAGTAGGCATGAAGCATTGAAAACGTGCGGTACTTGTTGTCATTTCTGTACTTTAAACATCACCAGTGTTTTCATCAACTAGCATTAAACAGAAAGTACAGCTGAGGATGATGGGAAAATGCAGGTATTTGGTCATAAACCAAAGTATTGGACAAATTAATATTTTGACCTGATGATGGTGCAAGATGAAAAATCAGTGGAAGCTCACAAGGATTGCCATACCTTAAAAAAACATATTTATATGGCATAAATACGCACAAATGCAACAATGAAAGCCTTGTATACCTTCATCCTAAGACCAACAGACTTTTTTTACAGCACAAATATATATTTTGATCAGGATTATTGATTAGATGCTCTTTTTGATGACTTTCATATTAGAAATGAGTCTTATTTTTCCTTTGTCAGCGACTTTGCAGTTGGTATTTTTAGCCACAGCAGACTTTGTAAAGGAAATGAAATGTGTTTTGATATCCGATTTGCTCGTGTTCTGTGATTAATAATTGAGGAAGCTAAAATCACAACATTGGATTATACACGATTAACTGATCAGCCTTAATTAAAAGCCCAAAACTGGATTTGCATTGCCGCCCTTCGGGTCATAGTCGCCCTTTGTTTACGGTTTGATTTATTAAATAGAAGACATTTTAAGGCTCTAACACTGGTGCTGTGTCACTATTTATTAACAGGAATTAGTCCCATTTTAAGAGATTGTTTTCCTGATATTTATTACTCAATAACACTACAATAAAATCTAGATAATTTAGTTTGTGTATGCCGGAGTCTTACTGTTTAAAAGTCTTTGTGCATACTGTATATATTTACATTGTACCTGTGCTTAATGCGCCTGAAATGTGTAACTGGGGGCACCAGGGGCCCATTTGATGAAGTGTGATTACTCAGTTTCACAGATAAGTACAGATTCATCATGAAATAACATCTCCACTGTGTTTTCTAATAAGGGATCATTGGCCGCAATGGCTCCGAGACATCCATAAGAACCACATTTAATTTGATTAATTATTCAAAACATCAGGAAATACGTTTGAATTCAATTTTCCTCCGTTCTCTGGCTAAATGCTTGTTTGAGTGCCACCCCGGGCTCTGGTTGCAAATGAACTGTCCGTGCGCTGATAACAGAAATATTCACGTTGTAATCCCGGGCAGAGGGAGAGATGCTGCCACAGACAATAGGCTTTGAGGAGGATGCTGCAGTCGAGAGCTGTCTGTACCGACAGGAGACAATGGCTTCAAGTGCACCTCCTTCCACATGATAACATTTCTCTCTCCTCCTCAATTCCCTTCTCTTCCTCCTCTGCCTTTCATCCTTTCACCCATCCTTCCTCTTGTTTCTTCGTTCTCTTTGGATTTCTATGGATCTCTCTCCTCTCCTTTCCTTTATCCTCCTCTTCTTTTCTCCTCTTGTCCTGTTCTCTTTCCTTTCCATTCCTTTATCCTCTTCTTCTCTTCTTTTCTCTTCTTCCCCTCTCATCTTTCCTCTTCTCCTCTTTCCTTTCCTTTCCCCTCATCTCCTTGCCTCTTCTCTCTTCGCCTCTTCTTTCCTCTCCTCATCTTTTCATCTCCTCTTCCCTTTCCTCTTCTTTCCTGTTCCTCCCCTCTCCTCTCCTTTATCCTCCTCTTCTTTCCTTTCCTTTCCCCTCATCTCCTCTCCTCTCTTCTCCTTTCCTCACTTTCTATCTTTTTCTCTCCTTTATCATCCTCTTCTTTTCTCCTCGCTCTCGTCTTTCCCTTCCTTTCCTTTCCCCTTATCACCTCTCTTCTCCTTGCCTCACTTCCTCCCCTTCTCCTTGTTTCCTTTCCTCATTACCTCTCATCTCCACTCCTGTTCTTGTGTCCTCTTTTCTCCTTTCCTCTCCTCTCCTTTCCTCAATGCTTCTCTATCCTCCTCTTCTTCTTCTCTCTCTTCTCCTCTCTTCTCCTCTCCTCTCCTCTCCTCACAGTGTTTATTTGACTCCTGGCTGACTCAGAAGGAGGAGCTGGTTCGCTCCATCAAGACCTCCAACCTGAAGGACCAGGCAGAGATGGTGGCCTGCCTCCGCCGTCTTGCTGTGAGTCTCCCAGCAACAGATCTACTCTCTCTTTATAAACTCCTTCACAGAAACACACCATACACTGATTTAAATAAATATTTCACATGTTTCCAGTTGGACCAGAGTCACATCACGAAGGCTTAAATCCCAGCATATGTTGTTTGTGTGTGTGTGTTCCACCAGACGGTGAAGGCAGACCTGGAGGTGAAGCGTCCCACCATGGACAAGCTGTGCTCCATGAGTCAGGACCTGCTGTCCAGCGTCAAGAACAAGGAGGTGGCCAGCAAACTGGAGGCCAGACTGGACAGTTTCGCCCAGCGCTGGGACAGACTGGTCCAGAGTCTGGAGATGAGCAGCTCCCAGGTACACCACACACCCTCAGTTGTGTTTTAGCATTTATACCATTTGCCAAGGATTTGTTTTGGTGTACTATAATTGGTGTAGAGTTGTAGCATTATATGCACTTATAGCAGAAGTTTGACAAGACCAGTTCGAGAAGACCAATTCCACTGTCATGTCTGTATGCTAAATATGAGGCTAAAATTGGGGGACGATAAGCTTAGCTTAGCATAAAGACTGGAAACAGGGGGAAACAGCTAGCCAAAGCTAAAAAAATTCACCCAAGACCACCTTGAAATTTTACTAATGAACACATTGTATCTTGTTTGTTTAATCCGCACACAAACACACCCAACACTGGTTATCACCATGAGGTTGCCAGGCAACCAGTGGGGGTCACTGCACCCAGCCAAGTTGCACCCAGTTCCACAACTTCTCATTTTTGCTTGGATTGCACAAATGCGATACATAATGTTAATAAGTGAGCTTTAGAGGTGCTGGTAAACAGACATTTGAACTTTAAAACAAGCTAACTGTTTCCCCCCACTTCCAGTCTTTATGCTAAGCTAAGCTAACAGACCCCCGCCCCAAGCTCCATAGATAGTGCACCGACAGGTGTGGTGTTGATGTTTCCATCAAACTCTTGACAAAAAAATGAATATGCACCAACTCTTTCCAAAAAATTTAATTCCCATACAACAAAAGGATTATGTTATGAAAGTGTGAATCAGACATGTAAGTAACCCATGAATTTAACTTATAATTGTAGAAACAAATAAAAACAACTTTGCTTTAGCCATTAGCATGTGGTCTGGCCAGGTCTCAGAGAGTCTGGGCTGTTTCTCTGTCCTACTAGCTAGCTGATTGCACTGCAGTTCATTCACTCAGTGTCCCAGGTCTTAATCACGTTTGTGATTAGGTAGTAGAATGAAAACCAGCAGGAAGTGACAACTCAGGACCAAGATTAAAAGAAAAAAAAAACACTGATTAAAGAATAGCAGCTTGAACAAGTTTGAGAAAGTTAGGATTAAAGGCAAATGAGTGTTCCAAATGTAGACAAAGAAGAACTAATCAATCAAAAACTGAACCACAAGACTTCCTTATTCGTTGTAGCTTGTCTTCTTCTACTGTTAAATAAAACCGTCAGTGTGCTCCTTGCTGGTTTACCGTACTAGTTTGTTTTGGTTTAGAGCCCTGCTGATGACTTGCTGTGGTTTTCTGTCAAAATGAAATCCTCGTAGCATCCAGACGCACTGAGGCCACATTTGTCCTGCTGTAAGAACGCTGCTGTGATGAAACTGAGTCCTGGTAGCTGCAAGTGTTTGGCCTGAGGGACAGAGGAAATAAATGGATTGGCTGGGTGACAGAGGTCATTGAACACCTAGAGAGGTTTATGTTTCACACCAGTGGAGAATAGTGAGGAGTGAAGGACGGAATTAGGACTGACACTTGTGTGTGCAACCCTTTCCTACAGTACATGTCTTGTCCTCTGCAAATACACACTGATGAAGGAGGTGCTTTCAATCAGAGCTGTCATACAATTATCACTCTTCATGATCACTTCCCCCGCTGTTCTCTCATCTCTTTCTGTAACTACACAATCTCAGTAAAATCCTGTCTGTCTTTATCGCCGTCTCTCTGTTGTCACATTTGTGCTTTTAAAACTGACATGCTCACTGACAAGCGATAAGATAAAGACAAAGTGCTTCTGCGGTTTTTCAATTTTTGCTGATAAAAATACTGCACTGTAATGTTACTTTTATTCTATAAGCCCTCTAAAGCCCTCTCCATGCTGAGCATTGAGTAAATTATTGAATTATTTATATTATAGGTTTGCAAGGAACCTTTATGCCCTGAAATTCTCCTTCTCAGGCAGCACTCTGTACTCAAAAGCTCAAAGACTGGTGATTAAAGGAGTAGTGTGACACCGACACATACGCTTAGTCCCTTTCTTAATATAAATATCCTTTCTTAAAGTTATAATCTCAAAGATTTTCATTTCGTTGTCTTTCGCGGCACCTATAACGATAATTGGTAATTGCAGGTGTGTTTTTGGACCTCACTTCAGTTTCAGTTTCTGTTTCCTCGTCTGTAGTCATTGATCTTTTCTGTGTTTGTTCGGCCATAGTAACCGTTTACTCGCAATGCTAGCAGAGACGGGAAAAAACAGTACGCTGCTTCACACACAGGTGAGCCAAAGAGCAAGTCTGTTGCATTAAAAGCCTTGTTAAAAGCCAAACTCTGCGCTGCTTGTGATTTCTCCAGGAAAGTCGCTGCCGACACCGGGTCGTAATACTGCAAATGCAAAGGCTTTCATCAGTGGGCCACAGGCTCAATCGCCATTGTGTTGCCTCATTCGGTGATAGATAGTGACTTAACAGACATTTATTTAAATGAAAATATTTGAGATTATAACTTTAATAGAATCAGAATCCGCTTTATTGGCCAGGTATGTGTACACATGCAAGGAATTTGACTCTGTTTTTTTCTTTGCTCTCAGTGTACATACACGGAAATAGACATACATACAGCTTAAAACAAGGACAACAAACTCGACAAGGTGAACATAAACTACTATGTACAGGTATAAATATATGTAAAAATGTATATATATACTGTATAAAAAAATAGCAATAACAAATGTAGACAGGCAATAGTGCATAGGTATATTTCTAAAAGTATCAAACTTCTCCTGTAACACTGCCTGAGAGGCTCATTTTAGGGCAGAGGTGTCCCTGAACTGTACTACAGTAGCCTTGAAGCCTCAAAAGGCAGGTGGGGTACATAGCTAGGTGGAAGAACACGAATGTGATTTTTTTTTTATAACATGAAATCCTTTCTGACATGTTTAAAAGCATAATATAAAATGAAGTTAATGTAAGACGTACATTTTTTTTATGTGATTAAATGTTATTAAAATAGTACAGTTAAAACAAATGCAAATTAACAAATCCTAAAGGCAGCCCCTTCAGTAACCATGGTACTAGAGCATCAAATGTGGATTAATCCGCTGCTGAAAATAGTCCCCAACAAATTTCCACCTGTTTGAGTAACGCTTATTAAATTACTGTAACTATAGGATACTTGTGACCTGTTTTTAAAGATTTTAAAGATTTATCCTTAAACAATGCTTTGACAGCCATAATACATTAACATGGAAGTGTATACTATAAGTTAACATACACACACACTTATCCCTCATAGAGTTACTGGTCACACTGGTTGCACACATCTCTCCATCTGTAGTGGCTGTTTTGCCTTGCTACTAGTTCCTACCAGTTCATAGTTTTGACTTCTTTGACTTCCATTTAATTAAATCCAACTTTCTTCTGAAAACCCAACAATGTACTCACAACTCTAGGAGGAAGGAAAAACATTGAATGAGGGTTTATTTGAAGATATACTACAGCATCACGGCAGGTGGTTCTCAGCGCGGTCCATTACTGACTTCATGTTCTATTCCTGCTTACAAGACACTGACTACACGTTCTCACACGGTATGACACGATGTGACGCTCAAAAGCTTGTTTGGATCCAAAGATTTGCAGACCCTCTCTGCATCTTACTTGCACCACGTTGTTCTTAAACTTCTTTACTCATGTGCACAACAAACAAAAATATATCCATCTGAATGCATTTAAAGACAGAATAATAACAAATGTAAATATAACCATAGCATTGTCCGCCTATAATACACTATTCAAAATAAACATAAGCTAAACTTAAATGATATAGAACACATAAAACATGTGATAACAGCATAAACAATTTACTCAGTACAAATATGTGCTTAACTGGCTCTTACACCATCTTTCTTCCACTCCCTCTCTCCCCCTCTTTGTCTCTCTCTCTCAATTACTTGTCCATTATAATCAGTCAGATAATTAGCAGATTGACCTCTGCAGGCACACACAGTCTCCGCCACTTCAGCTGCACACACACACACACACACACGTTTCCATGGCAGCAAGGCTATCCCAGTAGTAGCACTCGCTGCTTAACTGTCACTGGGCTCTTCCATGCTGAAACAAACCTGCACACACACTCACAAGAAAACAGTGAACAATGCTCGGAATTACAATAAGCACGCCCCTTCATCTAAACATGCAGCACGCACACAAAAACTACATTTTCCTCTCTAATTTCTCTCCTTTTGCGCAGTTACAATCTGTCAGAGTCTCAGAAATCCCAAATCGCTACTTAACCGTCTCACAGCTGTCTGAGTACACACACACGCACACACACACTCATACTCACATCTGTAGTTGTTGTTGAAACCCTGCACGCACCCTGGCTTATATTCTTGTTGTGATAATGTATGATGGATGTAACTGATCTTTGACTCATTGGCTCTCAAGGACACTGTTGCACTCTGAGTGTGTGTGTGTGTGTGTGTGTGTGTGTGTGTGCAGGCACTCAGACAGATGTGAGAGTGTGTTAAGTGGTGATTTGGGATGTGTATGATTTTGACAGATCCTTGTAAACTGACATAGCGCCTGCTGTTGTGTGCAGTTTGTCGAAATGTATTTTGTTTTCTGTGTGTGTGTGTGTGTGTCAGCTCTCATCGTCCGTCAGCGTGGCCCAGCAGTCCGAGCTGACCCACTCTGTCACGGCGACCGTTACCAAGGTGACAACAAGGGAGAAGGTGTCAGCTGTGCGCCAGACTCGAGAATCACCACCGCCGCAGAAGAAGAGACAAGTCGTGGTGGATTCTGAACTCAGGAAAAGGTGTGTGTGTGTTGCTGCACTGAGAAGGTCTACTTTGAATTATAATTAGTATTATAACATCAAAAGCTCATTTTCTAACTCATGTGAAATGTTCAGTTACATGCACCCCTTTCTGCTGTCTTATCTCAGCAGGTAGGTGATGAAACACTGCAGATACTGATAATGAGTATCTGTGATGGTGATAATAGAGGCCAGCTTCAAATTAAACCTTTGATAGTAGTGAAGTAGGACATTCTGAAAATCCTCTTGTATCTTGTAGTGAATAGTGAAGCAAGTAACCTTAGAAGATGATCTACTTTGCAGTGGTGGAAAGTCATAGTACTTTTACTCAAGTACTGTACTTTGAGGAACTTGTACTTTACTTGAGTATTTCCAGTTTATGCTACTTTACACTTCTACTCTGCTGCATTTCAGAGGGAAATATGGGACTTTTTACTCACCTACATTCAGTTGGTATAGCTATCGTTACAAGTCACTTTCAAGATCAAGAATTTAGGAGCTTTGTCAAGTCTGATGATGTCATAGTGATGTAATCAGGGTTATATCTTGGGCTTGACGACGACAAATGTATAACAGAAAAATCGTACAAATTGGGGGAATGGAGTTTGATAGATGTGGCTGTTCACCAAACAGGGAGGGTCAAACAAAAAGATGCTATTGAGTTGGATTATGGGAAATGTAGGATCCAGTGTTTTTGGAGCTTGATCCATAAGGACATAGAGCGCTTTCAGACTAACTTTAACCCACCCATTACCACAGCCCCTTGCAAGTCCCCTAACTTTATTCTAAGTGTCTGGAGCACTCTTTTAAGTGAATGATCTGAATACTTTTTCCACCACTGCTGTTACTCCATAGATGACTTTAAAAGTGTCTTTTTAGGCTAAGTTGAAGTACCCATGTTAGAACACAATGTCCTTTTCACTAGTTTTCATTCATTTAAATTGACTTCTACTGTAGTTCAGTATTGACATAAATGGATGCATATGTAGATTTAGTTTTGTTTGGGTTAGGCTATTCTTCATTTTTGTATGAGGCCAATTTATTGTGTTGTTAGATGCTGATGGGTTAACACACCAGAATATTTGGTTTGTTTTTTATTAATGTGTCTGAATAATCCCACAAAGGATGGATCATGTAAATGGCCAGACACAAAAATAATTAATTCATTCATTCCATAATGGTCCCCCATGATGTAAATAAGTGTGAAAGGCACTGAATGGACGTGAAAACCAACTCCTCACAGTTCTAGACCCTGATTTGCTGACATCCTGGCTCCTCTGACTGAATGAGGTAATGAGGCGACTTCCCATATCTGCCTGATTGGATGGAGTTAACGTATTGTCTAATGAGGGGAGCCAATCAAGTCCAAGTCGCAGTGTGTTGACTGGAATTAGTCACACACTGCTTTTAAAAAAGAATCTAAATGGAATAACTTTACATTTAACCACCAAACAAAATTACATTTTGATGTCTTTGATTTTTTTTTTGAGTAAAAATGCTAAATGTGACCTTTAGTGCTATCAGCTGTAGTGAAGTACAAGGCAATCTGCAAATTAAATCATTCAGAGTTAACAGGAACAATAAAAGATTCAATCTTGAAATCTGGATTCAATCTTGTGTGTGTGTGTGTGTGTGTGTCCTCAGGTTTGACGTGGACTTCACAGAGGTCCACAGCTACATGACCCGCGGTGAGGCCATCCTACAGAGCCCCGAGTTCTCTGTATCACGCAAGGACGGCAGCATTCAGGAGCTGCATGACAAAGTGCAGGTAAAAACACTGTGTGTGTGTGTGTGTGTGTGTGTGTGTGTGTGTGTGTGTGTGAGAGAGAGAGAGTGAGACGCCCCGTGGAACTTAATCTGCTGGGACCTGTGATGCTGAAATAACAAGGTTCCCTCACACAGTTGGGTTAGAGATGAATTTTACCTTCCATGCAGCAATCATACCTGTGAGGACGTTCTGAACTGTGATTATGCATACAGGACAACGCTGAGGTGGCTCTCTGGAAGTATGAGATGCAGCAAAGTGTCCGTAATGACTGTTTTCAAACTTTTATACAGCAGCTTACCTATGCAAGTCAACTGGCTTTTGTCCTCTAAACGCAGAAAACAGGAAAATTAAGGAAGCTTGCTGCAGTACCAGCTTCTGCTTACTGCAGCAAATGATGAAATATGGAAACAACCTGTTGTAGCTTAACAAACAGGTCTTTCCGTGTGGCTTAAAGGAATATGTCAGCATTCTGGGAACACTTATTCACTTACTTGCCCAGAGTAAGATGACAAGATTGATACAACTCTCATGTCTGTATGTTAAATATGAAGCTGGAGCCAGCAGGCAGGTAGCTTAGCTTAGCATAAAGACTGGAAGCATCTCCTTGCTGTAGCTTCACATTTAGCATACAGACATGAGAGTGGTATTGATTCTCTCACCTAACTCTCGCCATAAAAGTGAATAATCCCAAAATATACAACTATTCCTTTAAGTTTAATGTGCAATATTGATTATTTGGCCACTTGGGGACAGCAGCTGTAAACACAACATTGACATGTTATCACCTGAAAGCTGATATTTACACATCCAGCAGACACAGAGCAACATCAGTATTCATTCTGAGTCGTGTTTGTGTCCAACTGATGAATGTAAGTCCAATATTCACACTCTTCTCAAGCTAAACTTAACTGGCTCTAACTAGCTTTATCATCAGATCTTATTCTTTTTCAAGCTGCTTTTATTACATCAATGTGCATCTAAATCCACCTCTAATTTCAAAACATTTATGAAGGTTGTTGTATAGACTGTGGAACTGAAGTGTCATCAGTGAAAAGGCTCCAGACATTGGAATAAACTCACTCTTGTAAACTCTATTTAACACTTAAACACTTAAAGGTGGAGTCTATGATTCTGGAGAGCCCTGATCGATCCAAACTTCATTCAGAAAACAAGCATTTTAAAAGTTGTTTGCTTGTCACCTTGCAGGCAGAGCTGACAAAGCATGAATTCAGACTTTTTACAAGTCGGCATCATGAAGTAGTTATTTCGACTTCCTTTTGATCCATTTATTGCAATTAAATCACAGCAAAATCTGTTTATTTTGGGATCATACCGCTGTAGTAAGCCAGATTGATTCAGCCAACGTGTGACTTGCTAGATACAGTGAATATTTATTGATTTTGACTCACCAATTATGAAACTGTCACTCACCAGAGACAGATGGAGAGGCGAATATTCACAGTAAACACAAATGATCCCGTGGTCAAACTCGCACGAGTAACGCACAGCATTAGTGTTGTCCTGTGCACGAGCACGACAAGCATGTTTGCTTCCCATTTGCAGAGCCAGGGCTGTGTGTGAACACCAGATTTTTTTTCAGCGCACACACAGAACGGACAGCTAGCGGACCGTGAGGAGATATTTGCTGAATTTGACCAAAAGTGTATTGGATTAGAATTGCAGACTACACCTTTAACCAAAATAGTAAAGCTGTAGGCCGTAAAACCAAAACAACGAGCTAAAAGAGGCTAAAAAGCTTCATAGAGCTGAGAGGAACTGCAGATTTGGTGATGATTTTCTGTGGCTTCATCACTACGAGCGACTCCTTTCACATTACACATAATAATTCGACCCATTGTTCATATAAAAATATTGGTTAGAGCAGCTTTAAATTAATCAAATTAACAATAATGACATTTTCTAAGAATTAAGATGCATTGCTTAACATTAAATTCAAATGCTGTAATAACTCATTCACCATATTTTATTTTTGAAATTAGTCCTTGTTCTTGACTGCCATTTTCTATAATACAACTTTAAATTAGAGGCGGCAAACAATTTATACACATCCAGTCATGTAAATACATTCATAATGAATTACAAACACTTATAATTCTTACAAATGGCTCACAAAGCGCTGATGCATAGTTGCTCGTGATAAACAATTTAAGCTGTCGATTAGGCACAACGCAAACTGGTGTGACTGTTAGTCAGCATTTACAAATGTGCTAACAAATCATTCATAATAAATGAATTAAACACAAATCCACAGCAACCCTCATTAACAATGTATGAAGCCTTTAAGCACTGTTTGTGAACGAGATATAAAACTTAACTAATGGCATTACAAATGATGCATGCACTTTGGTAATGGATGCAAACTGATGAATTTTAGGTCGGCAGAGTCTTCAAAATCTCCTCTGATCTTGGTTGCCTCTCCAGCTTTGCTGTCAGCTCTCTGCAGCAGCTTATATAAGAAACAGCATTAAATTCTTCCAGAACACCATATTAGGAAGCAGAACGAGACTGGATTTTATCCTGCTCACAAACTGAAGGTGTTGGTTCTCTCTATTGGAGACGAAATTCGTTGTTTCACTAAGACATACAGTATAAATAAATAATAAAATAATAATAATAATAATAATAAACAAATATAAAAAAGAAAGATATTTTCTTGGACACTGATTGAAGAAGTTATGTGCTGTGACTATTTCTTGGTGACCAGTGGTGCCCAGCCAAGAAATGGTCGCAGCCTGAAACACAAATTAAACAAACAAGATATTATTTGTTAATTAGTGACGTTCTGCCTTCAGACTTTATTCTAAACCAAGCTAATCGACTCCTGGCTGTGGATTCATGTCAACGTGCAGACATAAGAGCGGTATTTTCTCATCTAACCCTCGGTAAGAACGGGAATATTGTAAAATCATTCGTAAGTTTATTTACCTCAGTGGCAGAGAGAACCAAGATTTCCTCCATGTTTACCTACCATCTTGATAAATTCAGTATAATGTACATTTCCACAGCACAAATTCCATCAGTACAGCAAGAGTCGTGTTAGGTTTCATTCATGGCAGGAATGAAACTCGTGGTACATTCCCAGTTAAAATGTACTCCAACACTTCCTTCAGAATTTTCACATTATAAGTCCTGCAGCCTTCCCTTTATAGACAGGCTGTTTTTGATGGTATGAAAACTTTATTTCTGTTAAAAAATAGAAAGTGTACAGAAGCCCTGAGAGGCAAGTGAGAAAAAAAATTCTGGTGATCCATTTTCTAAGTCTGATCTAAATTGTTTTCTCTCCGGTGTTTATGACTTAAAACAAGTGAATGAAAAAAAGTTTTTGCCAGCATAACCTTTCCCTTAAAAAAACTTTTTTTCCCACCTGCTCCACAGATGAAAAAAAAGTTTTGCTAGGTGGAAAACAATGTTTTTGTAGCATTATTTTTTAAAGTTACTTTACTGAGAGGCAGGTGAACAAAAGATTGTTTTGTTTGTTTGTTTGTTTGTTTTTTTTGTTTGTTTGTTGTTGTTGTAATATTAATTTTGGCCACAAGAGGCTGATGTGCAACATTACTTCATGTTCTAAATAGGACTGAAAGCATTCATGTCTTCCAGGTGAGTTTTAATTTCTCCATGCACTTTAAACAAAGGTACATACTGTATATTGTGTGTTAGCAAGTTATGTAACATTACTGTCATGTCGACAGTCCTTCTCCTACCAGGGCTAACATATATTTTAATTTATTCTAACAACGAAATAACAACTAACTAGTTCCCTCTAACACTATATTAGTTAATAACAGTGACTTCTACATGTCAAGACTTATTCCTTAGTTTATATCAAGTTAAGTCAAGTCAATTTTATTTAAAACTCACCTGGAAGAAAACATGAATGCTTTTAGTCCCATTTAGAACATGTGGTAGTGGTGCACTTCAGCCTTTTGTGGCCAAAATTAGCATTACAACAACAAACACGTGGAAAAATTATCCGAGAAAAACATTTTTTTCCACCTGGCAAAAGTTTTTTTTTCACCTATTCTTAAGTCATAAACACTGGAGAGAAAACAATTTAGATCAGGCTTAAAAAATGGATCACCAGAATTTTCTTTTCTCCCTTGCCTCTCAGGGCTTCCATAAAAGTGAGAGCAGCAGAGTGGTGAATGTGACATGTATTGATGGAATTTGTGCTTTGGAAATGAACATTATACTGAATTTACTATGTGAGCCTTTGTTGTTAGCTACAGGTTATTTCAACCCCCTAAATCTGTTTGGGGTTTTTTTACCCCACCTTTATTAGCTACTGCCCTTTATCTGTGGGTGCTGGTCAAACCCCCGGCTGTTATTATATTATATTGACTTCTATATGAGAATTTACAGCGCTAAGCGTATTTCCAAAAATGTTGAACTATTCCTTTTAACATAGTATAAACCATATCCTGCTGAAATATTCCCACAGCTTGGCTTTAAAATGATCAATGACCCATGTGTTGCCCTCAAACCTTTCTGTTGTTTGCCCACAAAATGACCTGACATGCTCAAGTTGTCCTAAATGTTGCAGCAGAATAAGATCAGAGGCTGATGAAAACTACAGAAGCTTTTATTCTTTGGAAGTAATGCTCTGTTGAATTGAACATTGATTTGGGTTTTTTTAATCCTTCTTTGTAATAAATAATAATTCTCTTTCTGTCTAGTGTTGTTCTTTTTGTCCGCCTGCCTCTCCTTGTCTGTCTCTTGTCCTTTAACCTCCTATCTCTCACTCTGCCCCATCACTCTCTCCTCCCCACCCCTCTTTCTCTTTGCCATAGGCGATAGAAAGAGAGCGACCAGAGAAGTACCGAAAGCTTCAGGAAGCAACACGCACGGCGCAGACCCTGGTCGAGCAGGGTAACGTGCACACTCACACACACACGCACACGCTCATTCACATGCATACAAACACATGCACGCACACCCTGTCTGTCCCCATGGCAACGCCTCCACCTGTCCCACCCTCTCTCCTTGTCTCCATAGAAACACTGATAGAGAGAGGAACAGACAGACAGAGAGAGGGAGAGAGATGTTTCTTCTTGTCCGTCCTCTCCTCTGTCCTTGTGCAATTGTTGGGGCTTCTGAAAGCAGAGAAACACTCAATTTATACTTTTCACTTTTCTGTTTTCCCTATTCATTCCTGCTACTGCTCTAAACATCATTCAAACAAAACATGCCAGAACACTCAACTTAATGTGTGTTGTGAAGTGAAGGAGAGAGAAAGATTTTTATCTATGCTTCTGTTTGCATAATCTCACAAATACATGAAATGTTTTACTCTATACTTACTTTTAATGTTTTGCGATTTTAAGCGAAATGTTGAAGAAATGTGGTTAAACCCTGGAAAAATCTTATTAAAGCTTAAGAATACAGGCAGTGAGCATTTCCAGATACCGATGAACAAATAGTTCGACATGTTGAGAACTGCGCTCGTTCACACGGTTGCTGAGAGTTAGGTGAGAAGATCGACACCACTCTCATATCTGTGTCAGCAGCTGGCTAACTTAGCTTAGCACAGAGATTATGATCCTTATGATTAACCTGTTTATATGTTTGGTATTGTATATATTTTCGATTTTGTGGATTTTGGATCTGTTTATTGATATATTTATATTTGCGCTCTACGATTGTACTCTTTCCTACTTTGTACTGAAAATGCTGCTCAACTATTTCCCTCAGGATAAAGTTGCTAAATAAAGTTCTGTCTTATCTTATCTTAGAATAAAGACTGGCTAGCCTGGCTCAGTCCAGCCCATAACCCCTCGTAAAGCCACAACTTGCTGGGGTTTTTGTGTACGGATTAAACAAGTGAGATGTAACTTCTTCATTAATGAGCTTTAGAAGTGCAGGTAGGTGGATTTTGTTACTTTGGACAGAGCCAGGTCAGCCCCCTGCTTCCAGTCGTTATGCAAAGCTAATTGGCTGCTGGCCATTCACCGTACAGACATGAGAGTGGTAACAATCAAACTCTCTGCAAGAAATCAAATAAGCGTATTTTACAAAATGTCAAACTATTCCTTTAAACAATTCCAAAGCCTCCACTCCGGCACACTGTATCTTCTGTATTTACACTTGTAGGTATTTGCTCACCATTAGCCCCGGTGACTGCATACAGCACTCCTGAAGTCATTCCCTCACACTAAAGCTGCGCGGTTATCACACCTTCCGACTTTTAACAAAAACAGCTGATGCCTGAATGTAACCTTAGGCTCACTAGTGGCTAATGTTCAAGCAAGCTAGCTAAAGCTACGCCAGCAATATCAACAGAATGAGAAGAACAGAAAAACTTCTCATTATTCTGATTTAGGAGTATTAAAACAGCATAAATAAGGCTAACCACCTGCCTCAAACTTCAGCTGCACTAAGTTAGCTTGTCCCTGACCAATATGTCCACTGAAGACCCTTCATCAAACTCCCAGTAAGACAGCAAACAAAGCGCATTAGTAACTGTGATATAATTACTGAATTTAAAATTGTAAACCCTTTCACTACCCCACTTACTGTAACATGTTACAAAGTAATGCATTACTGCCAAACACTGGTCAGAAACATATAGCTTCAGGGACTATTTTCGATGGCGTATTAATCCACATTTGGTGCTCTAGTGAGTATTTCTGGCAGCAGGACGGTGTATGTGGGACTGAGTCAAAATAAAATACAGAGTGTGTGTGTTCATGATAATGAAGGTGAATGAATGTCACCCAGTCCAACAGTGTGGCTCATTGATGTGTTTTTAACAGTTTTTAGACAACAGTGGGGCTCTGTGGCTCAGAAAACTAAGATACATCAGGTTTTGGATACACACAGTACTTGTTAATAGGAAACATTAATTGTTGGCTCGACTCTGCACATGGGATTTGTTGACAATAAGAAAAAATATCTTTTCAAAATGGAACTCATGGCTCTATTGTTACAAGCACTCTGTGACCTCGACCTTCCTTCATTTCCAGGGTCACGTGTGATGCCACTTATCTAGCATTAAGCTTGTGCTACTGTATTCATAGTGACCTGTAGCGGAAAACAGCATCAGCCAATCCTTGACATGGAAATAGAAATGGAATATAATTGATGTACGATTACAGGAAGAAGAAGCAATCTCGAGCCTGCTTACCAAATGAGACATGCCAGCCAGGATGCTTCCTTTTGCAGGTCCAATTATCATCCAGCCGACAGGGCTCAGTTTGCCCTTTGAGAGGCAGGAGCGTGAATCCATCTTTGTACAACTTTAGCATTGATTTTCTCCCTCCTGGAACCTCTTGGAGGTTTTCATTTTCCGGGCACTGGAGTTTTTATGCGCACTTTAAATTGGCCATTTACATCAAAAAAATGTCAGTTAGCGGTGAGCATGAATGCACAGTGAGATGTGTTTGTGTGTCTCTGTGTTCAGTGGGCAGGCAGATAAAGAGTCTTTGGAGCTCGCGTTTTTTGCAGGATATTGATGGCTCGCCTCACCTCTCCTACAGATGACATTCACCACATTTTGTGTCCATGGAGTGTGTGTATTTATGTCTGTCTCCCACAGAGAGACCAGTCGTGCCCATGTGAACTATAAAGCATGTATCACTGTGTGTGTGTGTGTGTGTGTGTGTGTGTGTGACAGCCCCCTCTCTTTCTCTGTCTGCCCCCCTCAGAGGGGAGTCGTGCTGATGACATTGCCCAGGCAGCGGAGCAGCTGAACCAGCGCTGGGTGGGATTCTGTGCCCTGTTGGCAGAAAGGCTGGCATGGCTGGCTTACCAGACAAAGGTACACACACATACATGCCCACCCTGCATCAGTCAGATACTTTGAAGAGCGTTTTTTTTTTTATTGCAGACTACAACAGTTTCCTGCTGTAATTCACCTGCAAAGTATTTACTCAAGTACTATACTTAAGTACACATTTGAGGTACTTGTTTTTCATGCCACTTTATACTGCTATTTCATTACTTTACACAGATTTTTTTTTTGCATAGATTTGCAAAGATTTTTATATACAAAACACATAAAGAGCTTATAAACTCTGATGTTTTGTAATAAATTAAACTACCCAACAGTTTATACAAGTACAGCTCAAATGATTAGTCCATTAATCAATTAGTAGATTGACAGAAAATTCATTGGCAACTGTTTTGGTAATCGTTTTTTTATGCAAAAACATTTCATGGTTCCAGCTTCACAAATATAGTGTGGGGATTTGCTGCTCTTCTCTTCCATTTTAAAAAGCGATGAAAACTGATGAACAGCTGTATCTAAACTGACACCTGCGTCGACAAATTCAGCTTTATGGTATCATAATGATAACTATGGTGCCCATAATACTGTATGTCTGCCTTTCAGGCCTTTTATTTACTCAACAACAACAACAATAATATTTTAACGCTGTACTCCAGAAATTTAGTATTGCACTTCCATAATATTGAGGGACTTGCTATAGACATAGGAATAAAATCCTAACCCACTAATCCTCTAGTGGACACAATTAAATTAATGAATCGATCTCTGTGTCGCCTATAGTAAGTCACATAAACTCTTCTCTCGGTGACAGCTCATAACGACCAATATTTGTGTTATTTGTATCTTGTCCCGTCGTATGGGTCTGATGCGTTCATATTTAAAATGGTTTTAAAAAATGTTTTAGAATGTTACATCTTGCAATGAATGTCATTTTCAAAACACTATACTGACTACAGGATAGGATTATTATGCAGTAATTCAGCAATGTCTTCATATATTGTGGATAGTACAGTATGCTCTGAAGATGGACCAATAAGTGTCACTATATAACCGTGTTTTTGTTTTTTTCTGTACTGCCTCTGAAGGTGTCCAAAAGGCAGGTAAATAGCACAGAGTGAAGCTCTAACCAACCACCATGTACTGACTTTAAACAGCAAAATTGCTTTCCAGGTACAGAGTGACAATTTCAATGTGATATGACTCACTGTCAGGTTATCACAGGTGTGAATGGAGTTTGGTCATTCTGACTTATCATGCAGCTCTACTGCAAACTAGAAAAGACTTTGTGAAACAAGACAGATGTTGCGTGGGTGTTTGCTCGTGTCTTTGTGGGAACTGTGCGCACGGTGGCTTTTCTTCACCTTTATTCAAAATGGGCTTCGGTGTGTGTGTGTGTGTGTGTGTGTGTCCTGCAGGTGCTGGCCTTCTACAGCTTGTATGAGCAGTGTGAGCAAGCTGTGGACAGCAGTGAGAACTGGCTCAAAGTCCAGGCGCCGCCAGCATCTGAACCAGAACCACTCAAAGTGCAACTGGACCGATGCCGGGTGAGTGAAATGAAGTGTTTTTGACTCCAGGATGATTCATTATTCTCTGTTCAACCCCACACTGATAACCATCACATAAGGGCACTTTATACATGTGCACTTATACTTTTTTTCTTTTGGCATAAACACACATGCAGTGAACATAAAAAATGTGATATTACATTTATGTTCCTGCAGCATTTGCATTTTTGTTGAAATCCATTTGTTGTTAGCTGTATTTTTTTGTTTTGTTTCATTTTCTTGTTATAAGTTTAGATTTTATTTAATTTCAATTGTTTGAATTTCTGTCCCTTTTCATGCATCTGTTTGTCACAGCACTTTTCTGTAAGTATTTTGTTTTAATTTCGATTTAGACAAAATTATAAACTTCTTCCCTGTTTTCCAGTTTCTTTATTGATGTGTTGTAATGTTTATTAGAAACTATCAGAAGAATTATTAGGACATCCCTATGCTAAATATGAAGCTGGAGCCAGCAGCCGAGTAGCTTAGCTGAGGCAGGGGGAAAGCTAGCCTGGCTCTGTCCAGGTTATCCATAAAAACAACACACCTTTTTAGTTTTTTCTGTTTTCTGTCAGTGTACAGATTAAACAACCAGATATAACGGGGTAATTGATAAAATTTAAAGATGCTGGTCGTCAAATTCTCTAGCTTCGTACTGTACAGATATGAGAGTGGTATCAATCTTCTCAGTTTACTCTCGGCAAGAAAGCGAATAATAGTATTTAGGGATGGTTTAGAGGTTTTCAAACTGTAAGGCCTCCCCCGGGGAGCGTGGGAGAGTTGAAGGGGAGGCGCAGAGGGAGAATTTGTGTCAAAAATCGCACTCCTTCTCTGAGTCATAACCCAGTTAGATCTTAACACACAGCCATGATACACATATTTTTAGATTCAGTGTGACTTACACTTCCCGAGAACATTATTTCCGATGTCCATAGCCAATAAACATCCACACATTTGATTAGAAATCACAGAAAAAAGGCGCTCCTTGTGACTCCAGAACTTGAATCAGAATAATCACATTTTAAAGTTTTCTTTAGTATCAAAGAAATCCAGTGCAAGTTCTTTGTATATCCATGTGTACATTGCAGAAACAAACTGCTAATAGGTAATTCGGCATACTTTTAATGTGGCTAATTTGGCAATTTGGGGTGAGGGGTGCAGTTGTCAGACTTTGAAAACCCTTGCTTTATACCAAATGTCTCTATAAATGAGTGGGCAGCTTAAAGAACAGGAGTACACACACACAAGTTCATTTCGATAACATTTAAATAACAGGAGAAGAGAAGTGGTGGGCCGATCTGGAAGAACAAACTTCTAAAAGGAGAGATTAGAGGAGGGGAGGGATAATTAATGTGAAAGAGAGGGCATAAGACAGAAAGGGAGGTAACACCACCGACATAGAGAAGGCGTGAACAGAAGGGAGGAGGAAATGGCAGCTTTCACAGTAAGATAGAAATGAGAATGGAGCTGGACAAAGGATGAAGGAAAAGCAGAAATTAACAAATGCAGGGCGAGAAAAAGAGTTGGAGGAGTGCTGAAATGTGATTTTTCTTCTAAGATTTGTCTTGCTTCCACTGCAGACAAATTCGCACAAACAAGGTTTCCCTCAGAAGTGTGCCCACACATTTTCACTTGCCTACACATAGACACAACTGGAGAACACACACTTGATCCCACACATAAACACTTTCTGAGTTCCTATCATTATATTAAACAGGAAAGACTTCAGAGAAAATAAAACATTTACTGAAACTTTCCAACCTTCCCGGCGGCAAATCATGTTGCCAACTGTCAGCTTATGAAAATATAGTCTGTTGAGGTTATAAATGCTTGTGTTTTCTAACATTATTCATGAATAAGGAGTGTGTCTCTTGGCTTTAGGCTAGAGTGTTAACTTACTCGGTGTTACAGGGGGATAAGACTGAGCTGCATTCAAATCCTTCACCCCAGGACAGCTCAGTGAGTGTTAACCTGTCCTACCTGCTAGATCCTGCAACTCACCTGGCTAATCCTACTCAATGTGTTAAACAAGACTAGTTGAAAATAACTCTCGTGACATTCTATATTTTTCTTGTCAACAAACTTTATGAAAAGACCAAAACCAACAATGAAAAGTATTGTGTGTGTATCTGAAGCCTGCAGCCAGAAATACTCACTATAACACCAAATGTAGATTCATCCGCCGCTTAAAACAGTCCCCAAAAACTTCCCCAAAATTTCCTCCTGTTTGAGTAGCATTTAATAAAAAAGTAATTGGGAAATACACTTATTCGCTTTCTATCCTAAGGTTAGATGAGACGATTGATACCACTCTCATGTCTGTCTATTAAATATGAAGCTAGAGCCAGCAGCATAGCTTAGCATAAAGACTGGAAGTAGTTGGAAACAGTTAGCCTGGCTCTGTCCAAAGTCTAAAAAATCTGCCTACCAGCATCTCTAAATTTTTAACTAATTAACACGAACAGAAAAGTAAAAATGGAACTATTTGGCTCTTCATATTTAGTGTAGTGCCTAAGATCCCCTTTTCGTTATCTTTAAGGTGGTACTGGACCCAGTGTTTCCTCTCAGATTAGGCTCTATGCTCAGGCAAATGCGAGTTGTTTTGTCTGGAAGCTAATGGACCTCAAAGGTGAACTGAAACTTTTTTCTTACATGGCGGGTACACAGACAACCCATGCAGCTCATTATTTTTAATCAGGCCCACCTTCTCAGTCTGTTACCGCCACTCTGTGTCAACATTATCTGTAGCTGACAACATTTAACTCTACAGCTGTCAGCTGATGTTTGTGGCTTAACCCACTTTAAAGAACACACATAAGAGAGAACAAAGGTGAGGCATCAATTTTTGCTTTTTACTGTGGTGGTGAACAAACCAGATGTTGAAAAGTATAGAAAATTCCTTCAACTACACTGTTCCTCTCTCCTCTTCCTATGACGATTTTTCCTGTTCTCTCTCTACAGTTTGAAGTTCAGGAGAAATAGTTTCACAGCAACATTTTGGTTTTGCTGAGCTGGTCCAATTTCCTGCTTGGCTTCCTATTCATTAACAGTTGGGAGTGTATTTAAACATTTCTGTAAAATAGAACCGATTAAGCATAAGGCAAATGGAGTGGAACTTTAAAAATGAAAATACAATACTTTTCCACAGATCAGTTTTTACTGGACTAGTATGGACGTACGGACTAATCAAACAGATTTTTCTTCCCCACAAATCTCCATGGTAATGACAGAGGAGATGGCCTATGTGGTTGATTAACAGTTCATCCATGATGTGACCCTTTCTCCCCGTCCTTGTCCTGGCAGGAGGAGGTGGCTCGCCTGGCCTCCCTGCAGCCTCAGGTGGACCTCCTGGAGAAGCAGCTGAAGGAGCTGAAGGAGGAGAAGGAAGGGGAGGAGGACCCCTCAGCCTTCCTGGACGCCGACATCAACGCCCTCAAAGAGCACTACCACAAGGTCCTGGAGGATCTGAGGGCGAGAGAGAGGCAGCTACAACTGGGTGAGAGAGGAGAGATGCTGATTCACTGCAAATTCTTGTGACCATCAATCAATGTGACCCTTGCTTTAGTTCAGGTGCCCTTGATCTCAATAGTTGGTGGGTACAGTTTGTTAGAGTAAGTGCTGCATTCTTAAATTTAGAGGAACGTTTTATTTTCATTTATTTTCGTAGATTTGGGCATCATTCTTATAATTTATGACATTACACCACCAGTTGATGTATTGGGACTCACTGATGCCTCAGTATTATCTAAACCACTTATCTGCAAGTCAATAAAACATGAACATTTCCACGGCAAAATCAATTCATTTCAAAGGAATCACTACGTTGTAAATCCGCACGAAACTTTCATGTTGCATTTACCTTTGGTGAAGATCAAAGCTTCTTGACAGTGCTGAACTTGGAGGGAATGAAGAGCCAGAGAGTCCAAAATGGAGGACCCAATCGTAGCTTAATCCTGTGTTGAACCATCCAGTTTTATTTAAACTGCTACACAAATATGTGTCTTGATTTAAACTAAGTGAACTTATTGTCCCTTTAGCAACCAAGCTAAACAGCTCGCTAAATGATGGTTAGTTGACAATTAATGGTCAGTTAGTGAGCTAACTACAGTAGTTTACCAACTAGCCCAGTGAGTCGTCGTTACATCACCAAGCCTCTAGCACCACCTGTTTCGCGAGGACATGCAAATTAATTTAGCCGTGCCACTGTCGAGTGTGACCGGGCTTTTATCAAGTTCTCTGACGCTCTTAACAAAACTGCGGGTACGTGTGATGGAGAAGCAAGACTCCATTTTCAATATTTAATGCCAGACTGAAAGTCAATATTAGGCTAGTTGTAAAGTTACCGGTGGAACAATGGATCATATCAGTATTCAGCCAGTACTGACTGATACATAAAGTTTAATACCAAGTATTTAACAATGTAGGCAAATCCTTGGATCTTTGGATGACAAATGACAGCAGACTCATAGACTGGCTGCCCCAGAGATGTTAAACAATGAACTTGAAGTAATGACTTGTTATCAAAATGGATGTAAAAGTTCTCTGGAAATGTGTAAAAGCCTGAGCTTTTTATCAAACAAGATATTTCATTTACCCTTGTAAAAAATAAATGATCCTTCATTCCTTTCCAAACAAAAGCTATTTATTTTTATAGTTATTGAACAAGTTTAAACAGTGTTTCAGAGGGATGTAAGGTAGCATGCTCTGTTATTGCAGCACTCCTGGAATTAGATATTAATTAAAATATTAAAAAGAAAATTGTAGGAAGAAGAAATGTAGGCATTTGTTAGTTGTATTAATTAATGGCTGCTGCATCTGCTGTTTAACAATAGCCATTGTTAGTTGCACAACATGTGCTTTTCTTTCTGTGCTTTTCATTTGTCATGTCATCAACAGCGCAATCTGTCAGATAATACCTTTAGACGCACACTAGTGTCCCTGTTAGGACTTATACTGATTTTAATTATATTCAGAATCTTATAAGAAACCTGGTTACTCATAATCTTGTATGATTCTAACATAATCAGGTTTCTGATCTTTTGTTCAGGACTGTCATTTCTGTTCTAGGGAGGTTCTAGTTGTTTTATTTTTATTCTTTCCTACATTATACAAGTGACAGTGCACAGTTAGTCTACAGTAGGTCTGCATTGGAATTTGTGAAGCAATTTTGATGTGTTTTTACATCTGAATAGCTTTGCATTAAAAACCCAAAGCTTTGGGGTTTGTCTTCGGGAGACGATGTCTTTGTGGATCTGTTTTGGCAGGAAGATCTGGATCAGATTTAGACAGACTTTAGTATTAACGAAGTATGTTTTTTATACTATTATTAGGGCATTTTAAACTTTTATTAGACACTGATAGTAGAGAGATGACAGGAAACGATGAAAAGAGCAATGCAACAGCGGCCCCCCTTTCTTGGTCGGCATCTCAGTCCCCATTTTTTACAGCTGTCACTCCTATAACATACATCTGGCTTTATAGCCAATATCTATTAATTAAAAAATGCCCAGATTGTCTTTGATCTCAGTCCTGTAGATTGACTCAGGACGTTATTAATTAAACTTTCATCTCAGGGTGGAGAGCATCATTTAAATTAGTAGTATGCGACTCCAGTTGAGGATGCAATTGTCCCTATTCCAGGGTATGAGTCTTATCCCAGTTTTAATCATGTAATAATATGATACTTGCATGGAACATAAGTAAGCTGGGTATTGGGTAGCTGGGTAAGCTATTCATACCCCTGTATACAAAATTCAAGTAGTGCAATGAGTGAGTGAACCATGCAATGAGCATTAGGTGTATTTAATAATGAAATGAATGCATTGGACATCTGACATCAATTACACAAAAAATAAATTTCCTCTTCTTTGACGCCCCTCCAGCTGGTGGCCCCCTGGTGACCACCTAGCTTGCCTGATACATTAAAAGACAGAAAAGTAAACAACATTTTAAATATATCGTATGATAAAAAGGTGCTGCTAATTTAGTTTCGGCAGACGCCCAGGGACCCTGTCATATCACCAGGCCTGGTACTTATGTGTTTTCAGAGATTTATGTACAGTTCCAATTCCAAATCTTTTCAAAACCAAGAAATCATCATTTTCCTTCCATATTTTTGGAGTTCCCAGGCCTGTGTAGGACTCTGGATCCAGCTCTTTAGAGGATATAAGTGACTGTTAAGGTTCCCCTTGCTGAACGTCAGCCTTGACAGCCTGCTGTAGCCCACACACTGTATCAGACAGATTTAGAGTGGCAAATGTCTCTACCCACAACAGCAACAACAACCCAACATTCAGCACAGACACACTTGTTGTGGTTGCTGGAATACGGAACGAATGCATTGAGATCATGCAGACAGATCTACAGCCTACAGCTACGTCTCTCAGTGTGGGTAGATGCGGGGATGAATGCAGTACTGTTTCCATATGATCTGCTCTCCAATTACCACCACAAAGTATTTGTGTATTTGATTCGGCACAGCATGGCACATTGTGGAAGGTTGTTTAATGAATCAATCTGCCAGAAAATATCACTTATTGTGCTACACTGCTGATATAATAGTCCTTATTTAATTGTTGAAAATGGAGTCAAAGATGCAAACATTTTTATACCACTCGCTATCTATGAATAGCCTTTTTCAGAATAATACAATAACACTAATTGCACTGCAGTTTGCGTGATGAGACTGCCTTTTAACCAAATGACCTGGGTGTAACAACCTTGTTCACGTATCCTCGGGCAAGACACTGAATCTCTGCCAGCTCCAGTGCTGAATCAATGCTCACACTGACCTGATGTCTGTGTAGGGGGGGCAAAAGAAAAGAGAATCTCCATATGGAGATCTGTTAGGAATCATATTAAACTTTATGCTGACATCAAACAGTATTTGAGTGTGGGGCCAAAGTCATGAGACAGAGATCCATGGAGTCACACTGTAAGGTGTCGAATGCAGTGGGATAGATGCAGCTTTGCAAACAGAGGTGAAGTGTTATTTGTTCCAATTGAAAAACTTCAACTATAGTTGAAAATTCACCTGACACGGTAAAGCAAAAGAAAGACTCTCCATTTCTCCCTCATGTTGGCAAAAAAACTATCCATTGGGTATTTGCAACCAATGATAGGCTCTGGATGCACACTAGCATCCAGTGTTTGATTAAGGAAAGCAGCTCATTATCAACAAAGGAATAGCTCAACACTTTGGGAGATGTGCTTCCCTTTCTTGTTGAGAGTTAGATCAGAGGATTGATACCAGTTTTGTGTCCTTGATGTACATATGCCACCAGTTAGTTAACTTAACGTAGTATAAAGACTGAAAACACCTCTAAAGCCTACTAATTAACGCGTTCTATCTCATTTGTTTAATCTGTACAAAAACCAAAGTGTAAAAATGACAAGTTGTAGTTTTACAAGTTTTACAAATCACTATTTTTTTGACCGGAGCAGTGAATTTTGCCCCAAACCAATCACAACAATCGACCAGTTTTAATAAAAAAATCTAAATATCACCTTTAAGTATTTTACTGTTCAATTACCATTAAAAAACGCAGAGATCTGCTGGCTTGAAAGAATCCTTACACTTCTCCCCTCAAAAAAAAAATGGTGTTTAGCTGTTTAATAATTTAAAACTGACTGACATAAGAGAAAGATGTCAAAAGGCAAGTTCACAACGCTCTCCAAAGCTTTACAGTCAAATCTCTTGTATCCTTCAACGGTTCAGTCATGAAAACGGTGTTATCAGCAAGCTAGCAACAATATCACCAGTTTCCTTGGATGTAGTATACGCTCTTAGCTTCCTCAGTATTATGAAAATTGGATACTGGACTCAAAGACGGTGCCCATTCATTTCAATTAAAACATTTCAATTTCAAAGTAATCATGGTATACTGTTAATTGTTTTCTAATTTTCTAATACAGACAAATTGTAGTTAAGTTTGGAAGGTTAATTTGGATTTAAGATTATTTAGATTTTTTGGTTAAAGATATAATCTCAAAGATTTTCATTTAAATAAACGTCTGTTAAGTCACTATCTATCGCCGAATGATGCAACACAATGGTGATTGAGCCTATGGCCCACTGATGAAAGCCCTTGCATTTGCAGTATTACGACCCAGGTGTTCAAAATCACAAGCGGCGCACAGTTAGGCTTTTAAGGCAACAGACGCACTCTTCAATTCACCTGTGTGTGAAGCGGCGTGCTGTTTTTTCCGGTCTCTGCTAACATTGCGAGTCAACGGTTACTATGGCAAACAAACAAAGAAAATATCAATGACTACAAACTTGGGAAGTGAGGTCCAAAAACACACCTGCAATTACCAATTATCGCCATAGGTGCTGTGAAAGGCAACAAAATGAAAATCTTAGAGATTATAACTTTAATTAATTAAAAAGATTAATAAATATAAAATGAGAAGTAATACTTCACAATTATTGTAGATCTTGATTTACCTTGGGCCCTCTCTGAGGAGCTAGAGGGCTCTGACTGTTCCCCCCAGCTAACAAGTAATGCTGAAGCAAAGTTTCAAGCGATGTACATTCTCAAGTGAAAGGAATCAAGGAAATTGTCATTCAAAGGCTATAATTGTAAGAGCCGTGAGTGTCATCCTGTCACTAAACATGCTCACATTACGTGTCACAAAGCCAATTTTAGACCTGGTTTATAAGTCGAGTGACTCAAGTGTGAACATCAGCGCTCGCCCATGTGGTTACACCTTTTCACCTGTCTTCATGGTGAGAAGCTAGCAAGAGCGTCAGTGAGTCATTTAGTCCAATTTGTAGTGCTACTCTCACTGTGGGTGTGTTAAGATGCTCTCTGCGGCTTTCTCAGTGAAAACAATGACAATGAGACTTAATGAGATAGAAAAGGAAGCTGAAAGCTGCGGCCATCAAGACAAGGAAAACTAAATCAGACAGACGCTGTGACAAAGCAAGAGCAGACAGCTATTTATATCAATGAGGGAGAGACTGATGGAAAGAAATGAGAAAACAAAAAGTATAACCTCTGAGAAAATGACACTGAGGGAAAAGACAGAGAGAGAGAAAGATGCAGAGAGTGGGAAGGGAGGAAGAGAAAGAGAGGCAGCTGGAGAGAGAAGAAAAGATGGAGAGAGATGTGACAGCCAAGCAGACAAACTATACTTCTTTACTCACGCAGACAGCTTCTTCCCTCGTGCCACACACTGTGCTTTTCTCACCCGCGCCAGGGGTGAGATACCCAACATTCAACTACTGCTACACATTGATGGGTATAGGCATGTGTGCAGACACAGGCAGATTACTGTGCTGAATTCAAATACAGTCGAGAAGCATATAGAAATAATTTCTCTGAAAGGAATGTGCCAGTTATTTAAATTATACTTTTCCCTTTTGTGGCTATCTTCCCCTTTCTGCCTCTGAAGTTAGCTCAGGTAAGGTCAGCACATTTCATTAGGTCAGTTCAGTTCAAATCAGGGGAGCTTTATTGGTTCCGTTTACCAGAGTTGTTGGAAATTTTCTATTAGGAATAAACCCTTGAGATGTACCATCTCATTTTCAAGAGGTTCCTCAACGACAATGATACAATATAAGTACACAAAGAGTAGTACATCAAAGAAATATAAAAGTCATAAATTGCAGTAAATGCAAGAGTCAAAAGTATTCAAAACGAAGACATGTGACATATACTGTAGGAAAACATGACTTTTAAGTGAAATGCTAGATATAACATGTGAAAACAGATTTTTTATACATCATATCAGCACACAATGCTCACAGTGACAATGCAAAGTATGCTGACGTTTAGCAGGTATGATGTTCACCATGTTCACCATCTAAGTTTAGCGTGTTAGCCTGCCAACATTTGCAGGTATTTGATCGTAAACCAAAATATTGGACACATTATATTTTTGACCTGATGATGGAGCTCAACTTCTCTATAACAAGTATATCACTGAAATTTAGCTGTTGAGTTGTGTATAATAATTATTTTCTAAAGCTTTATGATTGAGGCAGGTAAAGCGTTGCAATGATCATGATGCATGATGAAGGCATGTCAGCACTTCTTCAGAAATATATGATTGCCACTAGAGAATCTGTCTTGTCTGGTTTTAGTTGAAGAAAAGTGGTTGCCAATCTGTGTTTGTCTTCCACTAGACAGTTCTGTGATGTGCAGGTATATCTGCATGTCATCAGCATAAAAATTAAATTAGATGCAATGGCGGTGGATAATATTACCCAGAGTAAGCATATAGAAAAAAACTGAGGACCTAGAATTGACCCTTGAGGCACTCCAAACCTAATTTTGCCCAAGAAGAGACATGATTGAACTTGGAAACACCGAACCAGTCAATAAGAATGCACTGGAAAACTGAAATAAAGCCCATCCCAGCAAAAGAGATCTTTTGTTCCTCAATGTGTTCTTTCCAATTGTACACAAAGATAGAAAAATAATACAGTCAAATATAGAAAGACAGACTTACCAGCAACCTTTCCAAACATCAGTAGCATCTGCAGGTTTTCTCACACTGGGGGATAGAGGATTTATATTCATAAAATATGTATTCAGGATGGTGTCCATATGTTTGGATATTAAAGTAAAAAGTGCAATTCAGTGTCTTTGCAAGTCTTTGCAGTTTGCAGTGCTACAACCACCCTGATAACCTGACAACCTCTCTGACATATCTCTCTGTCTCTCCCTGTCTGTCTCTAGTTTTGGAGAGCTTGCCTCCGGCTCGTTATAAGGAAACCATATCGACACTGTTGGCATGGTTACAACAGTGCGAGGCCAAGCTGGCCATCCCATCCACGGCAGTTGCAGAGTATCCTATTATGGAGCAGAGACTGAAGGACGTTCAGGTACATACATACACATACACTCCCACACTTAAGTCTGCAGATGAGTGATACATCCCTGTTTTAATATCTTATCTGGAGTTTGTGTGTATTCAGAAGTAATGCAAGTTGAGTTTATGTGCAATCAGAGCCACATAAATGAAAACACTTTGTGCTTTTGGTGCACAGGTACGATAACAATCTTTACATTCACACTGTATGAAAGGGTAGTAAAAACATACTGTAATATGGGTTTTGATTGTATTGTAATGCACATATTTATTCATTTATCTCCACTGAGCATTCAGTATTTATATGGTAGTTGCAGCTGAAGGGGAAAGCATATTGAGCTCAATGTAATTAGTCCATTCTCCATTAGGAAGTTATCACACTGAGTAGAATTAGATGCATTAAATTTATTAAAATCAAACTAAACAAGATCGGAGATCTGCTATAAACAATGTTGTTCTGACTCATGGTGGAGCAAAGTTATGGTTATTCACTTTCTGGGGTGAGTGGGATCAACTGAGAGAATGCACTCATATGATCATTACTCATCGGTCTTTAGTCTCATATGCATAAAGATATGAAACATAAACAGCATGCAAACAAGAATATCAGCATTTACAATTTTTCCATCACAAAGTCTACTGTATGCTCTCAACATGTTCCTCTGGCCTGATCGTGCAGGGAGAAGTTTCCTTCTTTCATACATTGCTAGGTGTATTCAACTTTTCGATACCTTAATACGTTTCAAAATATTGAACTTTGTTTCAACTTAATTTATTATGGAAGAGAAGCCTTTAAACCCACTCCTCTTCAACTGGCACATGTTCATTCAAATTTTGGGACTTTCACACATTAATTCAGCTTTTTCATACCTTTTTCACACCTTTCTTGCTGTCATTGCTGACACTTTAGCTTACACTTGACCTGATAGCTCAGCTACTTTCAGATCTTACAATTCAACTTCTGCTACTTTTAGATTTTACACTTCAACTGACATTTTAACTGATGTCAGTGTAAATGCTCGAAATGTCTTCAGCACTTCTACTGAAATTCAAACTAGTTTTACCACTTACAATTCAACTGCATTCATCTTTTCCTCTTGTAATCTTGAGAGAGATTAACTTCTTTCAGTGCTTTCACATGAACTGACATTTTAACTGCATTCATCTCTCACTCTTCAACTCACGGTTCAACTGCTTTCAGATTTTATACTTCAACTGACATTTCAACTGCTTTCAGTGCACAAACTGTCTTTAGCACTTCCACTTCAGCTTAAATTTGAACTATTTTTACCACACATTTCAACCGCAATCATCTTTTACTCCTCAACTTACAGTTCAACTGCTTTCATTTTGCAGTCTTTAAATTAGAGTTCAACTGCTTCCACTAATTACACTTAAATTTACATTTCAACTGCTCTCGTATCTCACTCTTCAACTCACAAGTCAACTGCTTTCATCCCCTACTCCACCCTTTACACTTCAACAGTTCAGCTGTTTTCAGCACTTGAACTGATACTTCAGATCATTGCAGTGATCAATCTTCAGCTGACATATCAACTACTTTCATCTCTTACACTTCAACTGGCTCTTTAACTCTGTTCAATGTGTGAACTTCGACTGATACTTAAAACCCTTTCAGTGCTCAGCTTGCACTTCAACTCCTTAAATGCTAAAACTTCAACTGTGACTCTTACCACATCTCTTAAGCAACAGTTTACCATTTTAAATTTCTTTAACTTGTTTACATTGTTTCAAAAGCTCAATATATTAAGACATTTTAACTATTTCAGCTAAGTTTATTTATCAGGTCTTAGATCATGTAGCATAGTGTAATGTCAGAGGTTGGTATAATGGCAGCCCACTATCTGGTATGAATCACAGGTAATTATGCTGTTAGGTGGGAATACTATAATCCCATCATCCACTAGGAGTCAACAGTGATTCAGCTGATAGGTGGATTTGCTCTGTATCACTGTGTATGCTTCTGACAACACTGCTGCTGTTTACAAATTCACATAAAATGCCAAAATGGGACTGGCTCTATAATCCTGTGGGGCTGTATAACACTGTAATCAGTTTTTACTACGAGTAGTAAAGTTATATTGCCACTGGCGATGCCAAACTGCCAAAGCAGCACTCTTTTAAAGCATGCTTTTCCGCTGCTCTTTGAGGTAGCAGGTAGAGGATAAAGAAGGGAGAGAAAACAGATGACATGCTCCATTAACCAAGAGTCTGATTCATACCCACAACCTAGTGAGTAAATTGCATGGATCTGAAACACTGGGACATCCCCAAATCACTGTTGTAAACATAAAATCCCTGTAGAACGAATCATTAAGGCAGATGGAGTGTCCTTTTAAAAAAGAAGAGGTCATTTTCAAGTGTTAATAGCAAAGGAGTTTTTTTAGGTGGCACATTACAGTATATATATTTTTGTCCTTAATTCGGTTTGTATACAAACTTAAATAAACTGAAAGTTAAGTGAACTGAGTTTGAATGAACCAGATCTTCTAAAAATGACAACTAAAGAAATAATAATATTATAAATATTGCACCAAAACACCAAGGCAAATCCCTTGTATGTGTAAGCCAATGAAAGCTAGTTACCTCAATCATCCCATATGCAAGCCAGCTGGCCAACAAACTTAATGCAAGCTGCAGTGTTCTTGCTAACTTCAATTGCGTACTGAAGAAGTCAACCCACCTTTAAACTGTGACCTTAGTTATTGTATATTTTATATCGTCTTGTAAGTAATATTTTCTTACCTATTGTTAGAAATTCATGATAATGGTAAATTGTTGCACCCTATAGGTGCATTAAAGCTGACCGGAGAGCCAGGAAGATGTCATTCAAGTTCAGTCTGTTCACACTCACACAGTCCTGAGTAGAGGTCTAATCAGCCACTTGTACCTGTAAGCGCTCGTAGGCAAAGAACAGCAGCAACATAGTTGTGACCAGTTCTCCATGCCATAAATTATGCCTATTTACTAGCAAAAATGGCGTTACTTTTACTTCCAGTGTACCTTTAATGGTTCCTTTCTCTCCTTAACCGATATCCCATTGGTTTACAGTTTTCAACAATCCCTCTCTAGTTTATGTTCTGGTCCAAAACCCTGTTTTAAGAGTGAATACGTCTAATTAAAGAACCAAGATGCTGATAAAATCCTCTTTCATTGTGACTTTAAAACAGAAAGCCATCACTATATAAACAATATAAAATTGCAGCTTACATTCATACCTTGCAGTTGTTTTCTGCCTTGTATTCTGTAAACCACAATCTCCATTTAAACAGCAAACTAAACTGTACCTTCACAAACATAAAAACAAGCAGAGAGAATTTCAATTTCAGGGAAAATCAGTGATTTTTGTGGAGCCCGACTTGCATCTGCTTAACATGCAGAGAGCAGGCCAGAGCTGGTCTGCTGTTGGTGTGTGTTTGTGTGCGTTTGTCTACAACTCTACAATTACGAGAGGCGGGTGAACAAAATCCCAGTGGAGCAAATCAGTGTCTCTGTTTATCACAATATCTACCTACAGATGCACACACACACACACACACACACATACTCAAAAACGGCAGTGCAGTGTGTGTCAGTATGCATAGAATATGGAGGTGAATACATACACATACTGTCTTTTTTCATTGTGTCGATGTTAATCCGTATTTTCAGTCAAAAGAATACAAGGTCTTTGTCTTTTTTTATTACTTTGTTGTTGCTTTAGAAGTGTTGATTTTTATCTCCAACTTAAGTCAAGGTCACACCATAGAGGAAAATGTGTGTGTGTGTGTGTGTGCGCGCGCACTCAGCCCTCTTTAAACTTGATAATGGTCTTGTAGCATAGCAGGGAGATCAAGCCTTGTAGCCTGAGATTAATTAAAGTTGATTGTAGATAATAATTAGGAATTCATTCTGCATACTGATAAGCCGTCATTAATTTTCAGCACAACTGTTTCCCCTCTCGTCGCTCAGAGAGACGGGACCTCTTCGTGTGTGTACACGCGTACACGTTTGTGTGGTCGGAAATCTTTCCTTTACCCAGATGGCAGCATCACCTCTCACTCTAGTTACTTGGTTCGTTAAAATAATGAGCGCTCGTGTCAGGTGGGAACTTTGTTTGAATCCTGACCTACTGTTAGGAAAACAGAACTCGAGCAGATATTAAAAACAGCCCTGATTGGTAAGTAAATGACAGCTTGAAGAGAGATGATTATTAATATCATCCACAGCTACTGGTAGAAGTTATTAGAGACCTGATTGCAGCATTCAATCACTACCTATAATTTTGTGATGTAGTGAGAAAGTGAGTAGGGGTGGGCTACATAGATAATTGAGGACAGCAATTGACTTCTTAAAGCCCAAGATGATGTCTACAAATGTCTTCTTTTGTCTGAACAACAGACCCAAACATTCCCAAACCTATTCGGGCATTCCCTGAAGTTGCTTGATGTCCTCCTGGATCAATGCACTTCACTTTTGCTCTACAGTCTACATTTCTGTCATCAAAATTGTATACACTGTGATTTTGTTGTTTATTTATTCTGTACACTCAACATCTATTGCATGTCTGTCTGTTCTGGGAGAGGGAACCCTCCTCTGTTGCTCTTCCTGATGGTTTCTTCCATTTTTTTTCCCTGTTAAAGGGTTTTTTTTGGAGGGAGTTTTTCCTCATCCGATCCGAGGGTCTAAGGACAGAGAGTGTCGTATGCTGTTCAGATTGTAAAGCTCCTTGAGGCAAATTGATTTGTGATACTGGGCTATATCAATGACTTGACTTGACCCAAACCCAAAAATATTCAGTTTGCAACTATGAAAAACACAGAAAATCCTCACGGTTAAGAATCTAAAACCAATGAATGTTTGGCATTTTGGCACAAAGAGCAGCCTTCAAGACATTCAGGGACTGAAGTCACCTTCTTTCAATTTCATCCTGTTAAAAGACGCATTGGGTCGTTCAAGTGAAACTTGAGCCGTTAACAGATGGTTTAGACATCAAAACGAGAGTTACAACTTGTTTTAGCTTAGCAAGGCTTCAGAAGATTCAGCAGAGGCAGAGATCTGGATGTCATTTGTACCTGTTTTAGAGGGCACTGATAAACCACGTTGTCCTGTCAATGGGGGCACCAGATCAGAAAACGCTCATGATGTATGGGTCATTTTGGAAGGCAATGACAAACAACTTGTTTTGTTGTTTACTTTGGAGTGCTTAAATGGTATAGTAATATCTCATATTACCCAATGCTATAGGAGGAAGGTTGTCCATCAACAGGTGATCATAGGTTCAAGAAGTCACGGGGATTATTACGCTATTTTTACATGATTTGCACTCATCTCAAAAGTGAAAGTGGGGCTTATTCGAGTTACAGAAAGTGTCAGAGGCCTGTCCATGTGATTCCTTGCTCTCCAATGGAGCTGGATAAAAATCATTGGGAGAAAGGAGGAGGAAAGAAAAGTACCAAAACTTTGAGCAAAAAGTCCCTAATACATCCCTGCTTGGGATTCAGTGTTGCAGCAGAAGGATTGTGGGTAAGCCATAGTAACTGACGGATGTCCTGTCCAGGGGCTGTGCTTGAACTAAGCTAAACTAAGCCTCTGAGCCACTTTGGTGTGAACGAGGCTTTCTTCGCACAAATCTTCCACCTAAAGTTCACCAGGAATTCCCTCACCTATCCACTTGTAATTCATCCTGCACAGCAGGGCAAGCAAAATCAAATAGTGTGAAAAGCCTTTCATTACAAACTGTTAACTGTGGCAGCCAAGAGTTGTGGCAGCTCATAACCTCTCATGCTCATGCTCCCCCCCCACCCCCCGTCTCACCCTGCTCAATACTGTGCAATGTAACAGGCAAGCTGTTAAAATGACTTTTTGCCCAAAGCATTTTGGCTCCATGGCATTAACATGAGGTTTGGGAGCGCACATGATAGATGGTTATCCGATAAATCAGATGTAGATGTGAGGCCTGTTCTCTGCTGCGTTTTCTACAGAGACTTGTTGATAAATGTGTCAAGGAAATGCCGGCATGAGGATTGATTTGTGGAGCACTCAAGGAACTTTTTCCTTGATATGAAGCCGGCTAAATGGTTAACATGATATAAAGTGCATGAATTGATTTTGTAATTAGAGATATTTCCTATTATTTGATTTGAATTTAATGATGTAATGTACTTTTATGATTCTTTTTGCACCTAAATGTCCTCACACACACACAGATCCTCACACACACATTCAAAAAGAGGCAAATACGATGTATCCACTGATATACAAAAGTACATAATGCATTAAATACATACATTTGAAGTGTAAAAAATAGCAGTAGATAACAATTTAAAACGTATAAATCCGAATTCAGATATTTTTGTGAAATAATCCTGGATGAGCACAGAAAGGATGGACACAAAGTTGCAATATGAACCATACAATCTCTCTCTCTCTCTCTCTCTCTCTCTCTCTGTCATTCTATCTGTCCATCTCTCGCTCACCCCTCCAGGCCCTCCAGGTGGCTCTGGCTGAACACCAGGGGGAGGTGGACTACCTGACCTCGGCTGTGGAGCAGGTCTTCCAGAAAGCTCCGGCAGACATCAGCCAGAAGTGAGACATGGAAAATAATAGATAATAGAGAGCTATGTAATCCGTTGAAAGAAAGAATTAGTAGTGAGTACAGTGGTTCCAAACAGGTCTAGCCTCAGGGTCCAGATTTTCTCTACACGTTCAGTTTATTTCCATTCATTCTGCCTGTGAGTGTATTCCAACCCAGGACCTCCTCACTATAAGGAGACGGTGCTAACCACCGTGCTGTCCTTCAACTTTATTCAACAAAATAAAAACGAACATAATGAACGTAAAACCACAGCTTAAAGCTCAATGAAACAAGAGGCATCGCAACAAGAGAGTGCAAGTAGGGCTTAAAACCAGCTTTTAAAAAACAGTTTAAATTAAAAAATCAGTTTAAAACAATAGTCCAGGGCTCATATGAACACTGAAAGAGGCTTCAGTATTCAGTCAGAGTTACAGTCTTTTTAGTACCAAATTCCCTGTTTTTCTTTGAGCTGCAGTGATGAGATAATAACACAAATACTGTAACTTTGGAAGATACCACTGGATTTGACTAACTCCGACTGCTGAGGCCTCGTATGTGGATTTTGTCTCCCATCACTTACATTAGAAGCTCATTAGGAATGGATACGTAGTGGCTAGTATGAGCAGGAAGAATGATTACAGCTAACAAAAGCAGTAAATTAGTGACGTCTCATTATGGGGTATGAAAATGCTTTAAAAAATGTAACTCGATGAAGAAATATGTCAGAATATGTCAGCCAGTGAGCTTCTGTAATTTTCTGCAGGTATCGCACCGAGATGGACGCCGTCATGGCACGTTGGAGGCGACTCGGCACCACGCTGACGGACAACGCTCAGAGAATCCAGGAGCTCATGGCCAAACTGTTGCAGTTTGAGGTGAGGCTGATTAGAGGGATTATTATATGTTGCTTGAGAGTCCAAGTGATCTTGATCTGCTGGTGCACATAATCTTAATTTTATTCTTGTCTCTTCACCAGAATGATGTTAAGACTTTAAAGAAGTGGATGGCAGATGTGGACGTGTTCCTGAACGAGGAATGGCCGGCGCTGGGAGACTCTGAAGCTCTGGAGAAACAGTTGGAGCAGTGCACGGTGAGGAAACCATGCGTCCTGACATTACTTTAGCATAAACCATCGCTTTCAGTTGCATTATATCTTGTATTTCTTACCAATAAATTACTTATTGTGTACTATAAATAATAATAAAAGATCAATGCAACAGTTCTCATTTCTCAAAATGCTCAAAGGGGGACAGGTTGATAAAAGGTTGAGAATGGTTTACACAGAGTAGATAAGAATAAAATGTTCTTGGGATAAAAGAGAATTTATAAAATAAGCCTTAGAGATCATAAAACATCCAAGAGTCTATGAAATATGCCTCAAGGAAATGGAGGAAATTGAAAATGAGCAGATAAACACCTTTTTCATGACTGCTTGTAAAGAAAATGAAATCCAAAAAAAAACGCCCAACCAAAGATTTCTCATTAAGACCAAAATCGTCCACTCTGATATATGTGCAATCATAATTCTACCTGTGTAACCTCCGTCCTGCACTCTGATTGGCCAGGCTCTGGTAAATGACATCCACACCATCCAACCCAGCGTGAACGGCATCAACGAAGTGGGCCTGTACCTGAAGAAAGAGGCCGAGCCGCCGTTTGCCGTCCACATCCAGAAGGAACTGGACGAACTCAACGCCCAGTGGGAGAACGTCTGCAAACAGGTGTGTAACCTTCATCCAGGCGGCGTGTTTTCCTGCTTTCACGTGTCCGCACAACTTTGAGTGTATGTTTTCCTCCCACTCCGTCCAGGCCTACGCTAAGAAGTCGGCCCTGAAAGGCGGCCTCGATAAGACCATGGCCCTGAGGAAGGAGATGCAGGAGATGCAGGAGTGGATCAACCAGGCCGAGGAAGACTACCTGGAGAGAGACTTCACATACAAGACGCCCGAAGAGCTGCGCAAAGCCGTGGAGGAGCTGAAGGTGCGTGTGGAAGCCAGACATTGAATACTGTTGAGGTTTGGCAGGTTTGAATGGATCTTTTAGCTCATTCATAGCCACTCTGAAATTACCTGTACCTTAGCTCCAGTGCTAAATATGTAGGGTTGTGTGTTTGTTCAGTCTCAGTGGAGCCCTGTTTGGATTTCTCCGACATCTGGGCTTTTTCAGGATCAAATCATGATCTTCTCTATATTCACAGTGGAGGGCCAGATCTGACCGACTTTGTGCAGCTCCTGCAGCTGTTCTCTTTTCTCTGTCACTCTGTTTTGATCCTGGTTAATTCCAGGTCGATAACGCCCCCGTCTGCCTGCCTCTCTTTTCATTGTTGAAGTTTAAAACCAGCTCTCTTTCTTTCTTTCCCTCTCTCTTTCTCTTCCCGTGTCCTCGCTCACAGCTTTGTGTCTCTCTTTCAAACCCCCCTCTCCACTCTCGTTCCCTTCATTCCTCAATTTTGTGTCAAATTGCATCGATTCTCCTATTCACCACCGTACTTTTTTTTTTTCTCTCATAACTTTAATGCGATGTGTTTGTGATGTAAATTTATGGCGCTATTTGCTTTGTGATATACCCAAAAGCCTTGGCGGTAGTGGTCCCCTTCCATTCACCCCTCCTCCCGAAAAAAGTTTACTTGAGAGTCGAGTCGAAAATTAAAAATTGATTTCACTCTGCTTGCTCTCGCTAATCTCCCTGTCCTCCTCCTTCCTTTCACCTCCTCTTCCTCTCCACACCCCCTTTCTGCTACGAGCTTAAAGGAAACTCCATTCGTGAATCTGTTCACTCGTTTATTCTCTTAATCCCCCCCGTCTCCTGCTCCCTCCCGCCCTCCCTGGTTTGGGAAAGTATTAGCTACACTCCTTCATTCATTGATTCGTTGGCTTACTTGTTCACTCCGTCTCTCTGTCTCTTCACACTCGGTGGCTTTGTCAACAGAAGATACATTGATTCATTTGTTCGTGCATCCATCCCTCCATCCATTAAGCCCTCTCTTTCTGTCTTCCTCTCTTCCTTCCTCCTTTTGCTCTTTATCTCTTGCCATCTGTCCCTCTTTTCTCTCACTCTTCAGACGACTTTTATTGATATGACAAGACTTGTTAATGCACACAAACTAAATCAACTGAACTTAAGGTCCTTTTTTCACACAAATCCAGTTTTATTCCAGTTTTTCAGCTGCAGTTTGTGCAGACAGTAGATAGTTTGCAGGTTCTGGAAATATACACAGATCCTACAATAGGCAACAGCATATTACCAACATGGAACAAGCACAGTTAACTTAGGTGCTGTTTTTGACTGGAGGCCGGTCATTCAATGTTTCATGGCTCGATTGCAGAAGGACCAGCTTTGAGAATAGAAAAATTGTGCTCTAGTTTGCCAAGCAGCAAAAGCAAACTCCAAAAGATGTTGTTTTTTCCCCCCTAAATGCTTCATACAATCAACAAGAAAAAAAAAGAATACACTGTAACAAAAATCCCCTCATTCAAGATATCCCACCTGATATTCACACACCCCTACATCATATCCGCATTTTCTACTCTTTCTGCCTCCATTTTTTTTGACAAATTATAGCAAACCGCCCTCTTGTGTTCTTCCCGCTGATTATAGAGTCAAAAGTTTTGTACCTCTGCACATTCTCACAAGAGAATGAGCTGACACAACAGAAAGATTTCTCAACTTTACAAACAAGATTGAGACTATTGTGAGCCGACTCTCAGCGTCTGCACTTGTGTTAAATTCTCTGCAACCCATGCTTTCTATGAGATGGTTGTACAACGTATATACCTTGATACCTCATGATCTTTCCTAATTTTATGAGAATAGAATAGAAAATGACACATTACTTCTGTTTGGAGTCTCCAGCTGTAAAACATGGTTAAATACCATGGATTTTCATGTTCTCTGTATCGGTCATCTGTGTTGACAGTACCTCCCCTCCAAATCTCAAATTATTCTATTCGAATTTCTGTTATTTGGAAGGAGCTATTTTGATATTACATGATTTTAAGTGTTATTTGCTTCCAGTCGCTCTCCTTTTACCTCTTTTTTTACTCAATTTGAAATATTTTTAACTCGCATGGACGTCATTTTGCACCGCCCCGGCCATTCACTTTACACATTAGAGCTTTATTACTCTTATTTAACAAAGAAATTCGTATTTTCACCACCATTGTGTCATACTGTATAAATGCACACATTTCAGTTGAGAGTTCCCAGTTGGAGGCAACTGGTTGTTATCTCTTTGAGGACACTTGACAGGTCTGGTCACTTTACAGTGCTGTGTCTCAAACATCACTTATTAATTTCTCTCTTTCTCTGTCTCTCTATCAGAGGGCCCAGGAAGAGGTCCACTCCAAGGAGCTAAAGGTCAAACTCTTGACTGACAGTGTGAACAGTTTCATCGCCAAGGCCCCTCCCACGGCCCACGATGCCTTGCGGTCTGAATTGGATGTATTGACAGCGAACTACCAGCGCCTGTGCAGCCGGCTGGATGGGAAATGTAAAACTCTGGAGGTAGGAACTTTATCTGCCTCCTGTTTGTATCTTCTCTTTGATCATTTGGGAGTGTTACTTGGTTAACCTTGGCATGCTTACGCAAAGACAAAATGCACTTTTAAGAGGGTGTGGAGGAAAGGAGGGAGGGGATGTGTGTTCATGTGTGTGTGCCCGAGGTAAAAACACACTTACATGTTGTGTCACGGCCAAGGCCGTGGTGCTCACATACATCAGTGCCAGCTCCGGAGGGCATGTTGCTGCGTATGTGGGTAGAAGAGTGTGTGTATACAGTCCATTATAGATGAGCTGAGGTGAAGCGAGGTTAGCCAAGCAGCACTGTTTCAGGCTCTTTTTGTGCATTTTGGATGCATGTTACTTTCAAATTGTAAGCTTAATCAAAAACAAGTCAATTTTAATGAACACAAGATTTTAATGTTTAACATTCAATCCGGAGGTTTATTGAGAAATTATGTGATAAAAAGTGATGAGATGCAGGCTGAATAAATACATGTAGGGGATCAGTTCTTCAGTAGAAAAGTGTATTCGAGCGTGTGTTCTGGGGTTTGGAGGCAGAAATCTACATGGCTACATCAAGGGAAGTGAAAAAATATATTCTTTAGTAATTAAGGTGAAATTGACTCTTTAAATGGACTGAGAGGAGAGGAGAGAGGCCGCAGTATGTTTTTTTGATTTTTTTTATTGTTTTTTAATGTTTTTGTTTTTATTAAAGTGCACAATTTTACAACTCTTTGTAAAATGTACATGCACTCTGCTTGTTCGTGCATAAAAATAAACACAGCAAAGC
>NTHP01000333.1:532524-546436 GCA_003416845.1 Oplegnathus fasciatus
TGTGACCATAGACTGTATAAAAGAAGTGGATGTAGCCACATTGACGTCACCCATTGGTTTGTGGACTACCGTTTTGAAGCATCGAGTTTGGCATTTTGGCCGTCGCCATCTTGGTTTTGTGGAGCCAGAAGGGACCATATTTGGACGAGAGGGTGGAGCTGGGGAGGAGCATGGGGTGGACGTTGACTATGATATTGGGATGCTAATTTTGGAATTTTGAACTAAAAACACACCGTGAAAGGGTCAAAGTTCTAAGACGAAGACATGGACAACACCCAAAAACAAGTTCACAACTATTTAAAAGTACACAGTGCCATGGCTACGCATAGTTACACCTCTATCCTCTGTCGTCTATTTTACTCTAAATGGGACCATAATTTACTAAATGAAAATCATGCTGTATTGAAGAAGACTTGAAACTAGCCATTGAGACCATAAACTCATTAGGAAAATGTTTCCTGAGGTAATAAATCAAGTGAGAAGTAGGGTCATTTTCTCACAGACTTCTTCTATACAATTGGACTTTTTTTTGCAACCAGTGGAGTCACCCACCGACGTCCACTTCTTTTATACAGTCTTGGTCACATGGTTGTGACCTACACAGGCAAGAAAACAAACAAAACAAAATCCATTAATTTCAATGGAATCGCCGCAATTAGTGGATTCACTTCCTGGCACAAATTTTCTGCATCAAGTTCAACTTTGGTGAACTTTGACCCCGCTAATTTGCACCTTTGACCAGTAGCAAGCTGGCTTGACAGTGAATCCAAAATGGAGGAAAGCTGTCGTAGCTTATTAGCTGTGTTTGCACCATCCACTTTTATTTAACCTCTGTCAGATCGGAGTATAAACTGCTCCACAGAAAATGAATAGTTTGTAGACGATTATGAGACAGGAGTCAACAAAGAAATACGTCTTTTGAATACAATGTGAGCTTATTGACCTGATATCGACCAAGCTAACAAGCTCGCAAACTGACTTGAAGAGCTTTTTTTTTCCTCTTCAATTAAAGTGTTTATTGACTGAAATAATGTACAATCCTAGAACAACATATTTCACGCCAGTGGGATGTTCTGTCTTTCTACTACTGTCAAAAATCCCATGAAAAGACCCAAAGAAAGAAAGAAAGAAAAATATAGAATAACACCAGACTTATAGATAATAGCTCAGGCTCTCCACACCTGTATCTCATCTTTAACTCATCTATTGGCCTAATTTCAGCTTCTGAAATGTAGTAGGCTGTGTGTGTGTGCGCACAATTGTTGAGGTTGTGATATTATTCAGCACAGGCTTTTTATACACTGACTGCAAAAACTAAAAGTAAACAAGATAGCAGGTTTAAATATGTGAATGAAATATCCCAAGCTCCCCTTGAGGATTCTGTGAAGATGCATCTTATCTGAATCTCATGGGTACCATATCCAGATTTCCTAAGAGATTATTCAAGCTATTGTTTATGGGAAATTGCTTTTATATACATGAGTTGGAAAATTGAATGTAGGAATGCATGTAAACATCTACTGATGTGTTTCCCGCGAGCTGTTTCCTGCATTTATAGTCTTGCTTTTTTTGTGTTTGTGTGTGTTTTTTGACGAGGTGCGATGTGTTTCCCGTTTCCCCAGGCGGCGCTCAGGCAGAAGGAGCTGGAGAAGAGCGTCCAGTGGGCCCAGGAGAATGACAAGACGCTGAGGCAGATCCAGGATTCGCTGGCCAACACCGACCGCCACCTCACTGCGTACCTGACCGACCACATCGACGCCCAGCAGATACCGCAGGAGGCTCAGGTAGCCGTCAGTGTGTATCTGTGTTTGTGTTAGAAGAATCAAAGGTGGGACATTATACCTAATCTATGTCCACTGTCTAATTACTTTTCTAACACTTTAATGATCCCACCAGTTAAACGCAAGGGATTTTTTTATGCATTTCTTATCTTCTTTGGGCACTAACAACAAAAGCAACCAAAGAGAGACCTGTGGGACTCTAAATCTTCTGTTTGATGGCAAAAGCTGATATTCTCCAAATAAAACTGACCGAAAAACATGTCAATTCAAGTCAAGTCAGTTTTATTTATATAGCCCAATATCACAGATCACAATTTGCCTCAAGGGGCTTTACAATCTGTACAGCATACGACACCCTCTGTCCTTAGACCCTCGATTCGGATAAGGAAAACCTCCCCTCAAAAAAACCCTTTTGTGGACATGATATGACTAGATTTATGCATGACTACACCTCTGGATTGCAACTGGATCCAACTGGTTCTGATTGGACCTANGTGAAATCACCCCACCTGACCAGACTTTGGTGGACCCAACCAGTGGGAACAACTAACCAGCCCTCACTAGATGTAAATAGAGAAAACTAGATGAGATAATTGATTAGATTGGTTAGAGATGCCTTGGTGTATCCAGACCCAAAAGCAGTAATTATACCGTAACTAAGTAAGTAAACTTTATTCATATAGCACCTTTCAAAAAGAGACATCACAAAGTGCTTCACAATAAAAGACTTCACAATAAAAAGACAACAAAGCAAATACGAGACAGACCAACAGGCAAAACAAAACTAAAACAAACTAAACAAAAGCAAGTCTAAACAAGTGGGTCTTGAGCTGCTTTTTAAAGTGTCCACAGATCTTAAGTCCAATGGGAGAGTTCCAAAGTTTAGGAGCTACAACCTCAAAAGCACAGTCTCCTTTAGTCTCGAGCCTGGAGCGAGGAACAACCAACAAACCCTGATCAGAGGACCTCATATTCCTACAGGTGATACAGGGCTGCAGTAGCTGGACCACGCTGGACCACGCTGTGAAACAATTGCTTGGTTCTAGGTCAGATTTATGTTATAATATGTTATAATATGTTNTGTGTGTGTGTGTGTGTGTGTGTGTGTGTGTAAAGCAACCCAAGAGAGAATGGCAAATGCTCTTTTTTTTCTCTCTGTGGTCCTAATTAAGCCTGAAGCTGCTTTGGACACGAACACACACGCACACCTGCCGCTGTCTTTTCCTCTAACGTCCACTCATTCTACATATATCTTCTCACACCTCTTCCTTTTCCTCACACACACACACACACACACACACCTTCCAAACAAATCAGACGATAGATCATGAAATAATGACCCGCAATGATAGAATGAGTGATGGAAACGCGACAGAGTGTGTGTGTGTGTGTGTGTGTGTGTGTGTGTGTGTGTGTGGTGAGAGATTACCTCCATGTGTGCTGTAGACCACCAGTGCAAAGGATGACATTTCTTTCTCCCTCACACACACACACTCACAGGATGATGAGAGAATGATTGGATTAGAGTGGTGTGGATGAGCATATGTGATTACAGGGTACTTGGTATTTAAAAAGAGAGAGGGGTGGCAGAGACCAAGTGAGTATGTGTGTGTGTGTGTGTGTGTTTGTGTGTGAGAGGGTGACAAGTAATTAAAGCTTTTGAGCACCCTCTCCTCTCTCCTTGATGCCTCCTGCCCCCTTGTGGTCAGCAGAGGGAGGTACACTATCAAGCCATTTAAACTTTATTGGTTTTAGTTTCACTTTCTGGACAGACATCTACTTTTTTGTTCATTTTAGTTAAAAAAAAAGTGTTATTTCCGTTCCTTCCTGCCATTTATTTAAAGATGTGTGTTTGCATGTGTGTGTGTGCATTTAACAGAAAATCCAGTCGGAGCTGAGCGGCCATGATGCGACCCTGGAGGACATGAGGAAGAAAAACCAGGACAAGGAGCCGTCCCAGAGGATCATGGGACAGATAGACGTTACCCAGGTACACACTCACACCTGCGCATGTACAAACATGCAAATACAAACAGAGATGGACTCAGATGCTGTATAAATGTACAGCCAGTGTGTGTAATATTGACAGGTCTCGGGGGCTCTCAGACGCCTTAATTAAACACCTCAGACCCCTTGACAACCTTAAAATCAAATTTTTTGCTCAAAAACTAAAAGGTGAACTCCACATCAGAGTGTGTTTACAGGTGTTGGGGTGTACTACCGTATATGTTGTGGCATTGTGGGTAATGTAGGCACCAGGAGGCAGGAAGAATGCGTGGAATAAAAAACACACTAACACATTTGAGCTCTGCGATTCTGCTCTGCCTCCTTATTTATGTCTTTAAAGACCAATACACATAAACAAGTCCAAATGCAGAATATCAGTCCTTATTTATCCAGTGAAAAATAAAGTCTTTAAACAGTCACATCATTTAACAAACAAATACAAAATGGGGTTTGGAGATTTGCAAGTCAGTGTGTAGAAAGCACACAAGGTCAGTTAAAGCATTACCATTAAATCCTGGTGTCTCGTCAGGAGATTTAAATAAAAAATGAAGACACGTTGTGCCAGCTGTGTGTAATGTTCACAGGAGAGATGCAAGTGTGATCCTCTGCCAACGAAAACATGGAGGTTGCTTCTGCCTCTGCAATCTGCACTCAACACCGTGTTGTCGTTGTTTTTTTTCTCTCTTTGCCTTTTTAACAGAAAATGCTGACGGACGTGTGGACGAAGTTCCGGCTCTTCCAGAAGCCGGCCAACTTCGACACTCGGCTGGCCGAGTGTGAGCGCGTGCTGGCTGGGGTCAAAAGCCAGGTGGGGATGCTGGACATTGGCAGTGTGGAGCAGGATGTGGTGCAGTCGCAGCTGGAGCAGTGCATGGTGAGCAATAGCGTCACGGTGGCGGATAGCTGGATAGATGGATGGATTGATCCAATGTTAAGGCCCTGCTGTTTGTTTGTGTCTAACAGAAGTTGTACAAGGTGCTGAGTGAAGTGAAAGGGGAGGTGGAGACAGTGATAAAAACAGGTAGACAGATCGTACAGAAGCAGCAGACTGAGCAGCCCAAAGAGCTGGACGACCGGGTGACCGCCCTCAAACTGCTCTACAACCAGCTGGGATCACAGGTTAGGACACACACACACACATATTTAGACACACATGATCACACAAGTCAGAATTAGACATGGATTTGTCCTTTTTTATGTCTGTGTAGGTCACTGAGAGTAAACTGGAGCTGGAGAAAAGTCTGAAGTTGTCCAGGAAGCTGCGTAAGGAGCTGAACGGGCTGACGGAGTGGCTCGCCGCCACCGACGCTGAGCTGACCAGGCGCTCTGCTGTGGACGGCATGCCCAGCGACCTGGAGGCTGAGGTGGCATGGGCACAGGTATGACACACACATATAAAGACGTAAAACTTTTATGTATATTGTTCGGAGTTGGGATAAAAGGTTACATCCTCTCATCCTCTCAGTCCATCCACGGGGAGACAGAGAGGCGTCAGCCGCAGCTGCAGGCCGTGGTGGACCTCGCCGAGGCCCTCAAGGCGGTACTGCGGGGCCACGGGGGCCTGGTGGATGACAAAGTCAGCCTGCTGCGCTGCAACTGGATCGCAGTCACATCCAGAGCGGAAGAATGGCTCAACCTGCTGCTGGTCGGAGAAAGAAATAGAATTTAAAACACCCTATGATACTCATTTGTCTGTCTTATCACTGCTAAAAATACCCCAGACTCTCTAAAAATAACTCGTCAGCAGTGTCACTGTTTGCAGCCTCAAGAAATGAACACCTTCTATCTCTCTCTCTCTCCCTCTCTCCCTCTCTCTCTCAGGACTACCAGCGGCAGATGCAGAAGTTGGATGGAGAGATAAAGGAAGTGAACGAATGGATCGACGGAGCAGAGAAAAAGATGGACGAGATGGACAGCCAGGGACCCAACGACACTGTGCTTAAGGTTGTATTGTTTATCTTTATGTATGTTGTTTTTAATCTATATCTTTTTATATGTGTCTTGGTGTTTTTCTCCACTAATTCCCTGAGTCTGTTTGTAGGTTGGGTGTGAGGGAGATGGATTTTGAGAAGAAATACAGTATTATAGAGTAAATACAGATAATTGTCCTGTTGTTATTAGCTGTGAGCCGGAGTGATAAATCGTTAACAAACACTTGTGTTTTGTTAGTGCCCCATGGGAGGCAGTGACACTATTATTAAACGCTGGGTTGATACCATTTTAATTCAGTGGCATAAACTGAATGGAAAATATTCACTTTTCCTAAACACAGGCACACATTTACTTGCACATAACGTGAGGATTAAGGCATGTTTTGTTACATTTTTATTGATTAATTTTATTTTCATGATTGATTTTCATTAAATACCAGCATTATAAAAAAAGAAAATAAAAGTACACAAGCAATAAACACTTAACAAAGGCTTTGCCTGTATGGAAGCCAAGAGAGGCTATAATAATGAATACCTAATTGTGACATTTAACCACAAAAACTTTTAAATTTTAATTGTAAATTTTTTTGAAACCATTTCAATTTGAGCAGCCTGACTTTTTTCTTAATTGACTTGAATTTTTAAATTCAAAAATCATAATTACACATGAATATAGCTTTGTGAATATTGGACAAAATTTCGATGTGACATTGTGAAGCCTCATTTAAAAAAAAAAACAAGTTGCCCTCCAAAAAAAGAGTGTAATTAAAAATCCTCTAGTGTATACTCAGGAAGAAGGTTTGTGGTATTTAAATTTTAAAGTATTCAGGGGTCTTTAAACTTCACAATTTGGTGTTCAGTTGATTATAGGTTTCCTAATCTTATTGGCCTATTTTTGCCTCCATACACTCATCCCTGTACATTTCTGATGTGTAGCTATTTGAAAACTTGTTTTTTGGAATAAGATATTTTCTCTGTAGATATTTGAATGTGTAAAGTAATTTTCATCATTTTCACAAAACATATTGGTGACTTTTCTCAAGTCGTGGTCTGGCCCAGAATTTAAAACCAGCATCAGCAGTACCAGAGGACAAGACACACTCAGTCTTATTTTTGACAATCTTTCAAATCAGATCTCATGCCTTTGGAAAGACAGCAGCGTCTCTGACTGACTGCATGTGTGTGTGTTTGTTTCCCGCAGGTGTTGCGTGCGGAGCTGGAGCTGACGAGGGGGAAGATGGAGGAGGTGAGGGCTCTGGCCCAGGAGCTCATGTCCACCAGGGGGGAGAACTGCCAGGCCCAGGTGGGACCCAAAGTGGAGCAGCTCAACCAGAGATTTGACACCATTGCACAACGCATCGCCTCTGGACTGGTAGGGTAGAGGGACAATTATACCCTCTGAATACTATTATTTTGAAATTCAAACAGCAATAACACACAAGATAAGTGTGTGATAAGATTTAATTAATATGTCAGTTGTTGTTTATTTTGACTTGTAAACAGTTGCAGCTTTAAATGGACTCTTTCATCTTTCCTGCTAAATACTATAATCCAACTATCCCCTTAAATTTACTTCAAGTTCTCTCTAAACAGACTCCGAACTCTGTAAATTTACTTCAAACTCTCACTAAATATACTCCAAACTCTCCCTACATTTACTTCAAAGTCTCACTAAATAGACTTCAAACTCTCTCGCTAAATGTACTTTAAACCCTCACTTAACAGACTTCAAACTCTCACACTAAATTTACTTCAAACTCCCACTAAATCTGCTCCGAACTCTCCGACTAAATTTACTTCCTCTTGGCCACTAATGATCTTTCTTTCCCCGTGTGTCTCTGTGCATCTTTGCCGCGGGCATGTACGTGTGTGTGTGTGGCAGACGGCAGCATCAGCCAAGGAGCTGGAGCAGTACCACAGTGAAGCACAAATCTGGCTGGAGCTCCTGGAGGAGGAAGTCAAACAGGGCGAAAACCTCAAGGAGGAGGACTTCCAGGAGGACAAGGTCTCACACACACACAAGGATAATGACAGCTGTTTTGACTTCCTTTCATATCATGTGTGCACTTGTAAACAAGGTGTGTGTGCTGTGCAGGACTGTGAGGAAGGTGCAGTGAAGGAGTTACTGTTGAAAGGAGAGAATCTACAGAAGAGAGTCCCGGATCAGGACAAGAGAGAGCAGATCAGACTGAAACACAACCAGCTCAACAGCAAGTACAACACCGTCAAGGTAACACACACACATTATTATAAGGATGAAACAGACAAGCGAAGTCACTGCGACGTCCAAAAACATCCCTGTGTGTGTTTATGTGTAGGACCTACGTGTGCTGAGGAACAGGAAGGCGTTGGCCATCGCTCCCCAGTGGTACCAGTACAGGAGGAAGTCACATGACCTGCTGGCCTGGCTGGACGACATCCAGCGCAGCGTGGACCAACTGCCCGACCCCCCCGAAGGAGAGAGGGTCAAGGTGACAGCACACACATTCATGCACACACACGTACATAAATAAACACATACAGGCATATACACATGTACACATAAACGATAATATCTTTTTTTTTTCTCCCATGTTAAGAAATAACCATGAAGCTTGATATCTGTTTATCTCTGTCCTCCTCCTCATCATCAGCTCTTCATCTCACACTCTTTTATCTTTTCTCATTCTACATTGTCAAAAAACCTCTTTCTTTCCTTTTGTTTCTTACCTCCTCTTCTCCCGCTTTTGGACAAAGGGTCTGGTGTCAAGGCTTTTGCAATTTCATTCACTTGGGAAGAAAACGCTCTGAATAATTGTTCCAGGAAATCTTCCTCATAGCTATTTAAAGAAATAACCGCAGATCAATTCTTGTCTCCGGTAGAAGACTGCAGCTTTTATCTGGGATGTTTTTGTGCCGGACCCACAGTCTGAAAGAGGCTAATTAAACTGTGCTGTGTGTAGCATTTTAACTTCCATAAATCATTACCAAATTATTTGTGAGACATAAGTATCATTATTATTCATTGTAACTTATAACAACTAATGCATTCTGGCCTGCGCGCTGTTTCATCACTGTACAGTGCAAAAACTGTAAAAAGAAGTGGAAAACTCATCTGCAATGGATTTTATTGGCCAAAATTGCAACACTTTATTTTAACACCCTCTGTTTAGCATTTATAATCAGTATATTAACAATTAATAAATGGTTAATAACACACTATAGTGTAGTTATAAGCAGATATAAGGATATTTTTAAATGTTTATTAATGTATTTGTCAACAATCAAAGCATCTAATAGATGATAAATAATTGACAATATACAACAACATAAGTGTAATAACATACAAATACGTTTTCATATATTATAGTAATATGAATATAGATTATGAAGTACTTATGTATTATACTAACTATATTTGTTTATTATATTTATTGGTGTTTTGATTCAATTATATTTATTAATTATGTATTTTTTCATAAATATCGGAGTCAAACTTCTGTATTCATGAGTTTCACACACATTTATAAACAGTTATCAGCCCACCTGTAAATGAAGAGTTAATGAATGATTAAGACAATGTGAGAATGTGTTCATGTGTGTGTGATAGTAGTATCTTTAAATATGATTACCGCTGTTAAATACTGTATTATAGATAATTAATTAACTACCAGTCACAGATGCTTCATATGATGTTATTGTTGACAAATACATTAGTAAACACTCAAAACATTGTAGTTAATCCACATTAATTTGACAATGATATATTGATTTAATGCTACACGCAGGTGCGGCACCTTTGAAGTCCATTTCAAATGTGCTGAAAAGGTTTGACGGAGGAACCCTGGACTCCACCTGTTGTTTCTGCCCCCCCCACCCTGACTCTGTGTGTGTGTCTTTCACTTTCAGATGATCACTATGACATTTCGCTAAGCGGACGTCTGACTCGCTCGCCTCAGACTCACCTGTCATTGCCGCAACTGAGATTCCTCACTGTCTGTCTGTCTGTCTGTCTGTCTGTCTGCTCATCTACCTGTCTTTCTGTCTCTCCATGCAGTTCTCTGCTTCTTTTCACCCCCCAGTTCACACACTGCACTTAAGCCTCTGTACTTATTTAAAAGGCTTGTACTCCTTCTCAATGTAAATAAAGTTTCAAGGCAGCGTGCGCCTCCTAATTATAGCACCACTTTCTTATTTTATATGGATTGTTTACATGGAGATACATCTAATATACAATATGAATTCCTTGTGTATGTTTGACGCTGACAAACATGATATCTTGTCCCTTTTATTAATGTGTTGTGTCTTTGTTGGAGTGTGTGCTCGTGAGTCAATGAATGAGTTTTATTATTTTGATTATGTATTAATTATCACTGTGTGTGTGTGTGTGCGTGTGTGCGTGTGAGTGAATGTGTTTTATTCGAGTACATCCACATGCCTCTCTGTGCTTGCCCTACCCGGGCCCCGGGCCAATAGCAAATGACTTCCTGGTTGATTTCGTCCAATAGGAAATTGGCTCAGAGTTCGACAAGAAGAAGGAGGAGCTTAAGGAGGTGCAGGGCTTAGCCAATCAGTTGTCAGAAGCTGGAGCCGCCAATCTAGTGGAGCCCCGCCAACTCCAGCTCAACAAGCGCTGGGTTGAGGTGGAGGGCAAGTTCATACCCTTCAAAAGACAATGTGTGAGTTTCAGTAGGCACGACTTCTATATCTACAGTACTAACAGAGAATACTATACTAATACTTCTACTACATAATACTACTATCTAAGCTCTTAACCTTTAAACGACAGTGTGTGAGTCTCTCTAAGTAGGTATAACACTTATTTTCACTAACTATTAGCATGAAATTTGCTTGAAAATCTTCTAATAACTATCTGAAATGAATGCTAACTATGACGCTGTTTAGCACCATAGTTAGCATACAGAGGTAAGAGAGGTATCAATCTTCTCATCTATTGGCAAGAAAGCAAATAAGCATATTTCTTAAAATGTAGGAAAATACGTTGGAATCCAGTGAGTTAAAGTAGACATTTCTCTATATTTATCTATAACAATGAATGTCTTACGTATAGTCAACAAATCCCATGAAAAGACCAGAACTAACAATATATTAGTCCGTCTCTCAATACTGTCTGCCATCCCCATTCTGTACCTCTCAGCTCCGAGCCTATTGGTTCCCACTGAAGACATAAATCTTTAAAAACAGCTCACAAATATATACTTATAGTAATTTCCTAAAACAGCTACTCTGTAGTTTCTAGCAAACGTTACTCAAATAGGAGGAAACAGTGCATTTGTTGGGGACTATTTTCACCAGCGGATTAATCCACATCTGGTGCTCTAATGAGTATTTCTGGCAGCAGGAGGGTGTATGTTGGATAAACTGCAGCGTGTGTGTTCATGATAATGAAGGAACATGTGACCCAGTGCAACAGTGTGGCTCACTGATGTGTTTTTAATAGTTTTTGGACAACAATGGAGCCCTACGGCACAGAGGAATAAGATATATCAGGCTTTGGACACACACACAATGCTTGTTAGAAGGAAATGTTCTTTGTTGGTTTGACTCTGCACATGGGATTTGTTAACAATGAGAAAAATATAGAATATCAACAGACTTATCCTTTAAGATAATATGAAGCTCTAATCATAACCTCAATTTTAATTAACTTAAATCATTCTGGTAACAATAACTTGTATGGAATCTACATTATGTACATTTCATGCTCCTTATCTCATAAATTCTAATGTTTTAAAATATCTTCAGTAATGTTAGCACCCAGTTAGTTTAAAAAAGTTACTTTAAATCTAAACCAGAATCAGGTAGTTCCCTCGAAAACAAAGTCCGAGTTGCTTTTTTTGTTTTTCTTTGCTGCATTCTCATTTACGTGTCTGATGTGTACATGTGAAGCACGCTCACATGTCTGAATCTCATTGGTTGCTCTGTCTGGCTCTGTGTCACCGCATGCCTGCCCCCCTCCTCCCAACCTGCCAACCAATCACATTACACCCTCGCAGTTCCCTGATCTGCCAATCACTGAAGATGTATGTATCCTGTCAACCAGTCACATGAATCAACCACATGTACTTACACCACATGGTATCAACTGTTGAACTTGGACAAATACACATCTGAGCTGTCAGATTTCACACTTCCAGTAATGCATTTCTTCAGGCACACTGAGCTGCTCCACTCCAGCTGTTTAGGCACTCCAGTGCATTGCTCGAGGACTCTTAAGCAGTAATTGGTGCTCTTCATTTCCCATACTCTTTAAGCTGGTGTGGGTACTCTGTAATCACAGGGTCAACTTTACAGCACCAAAACGTATGTAAAATAGCTAAGCACTTGACAATATACTTGTCCTGCATATTGCGATTGTGTTATGAGCACACGTGTCCACAAAGCATCTTCCCAGCCATAAGCGTTGATGAGCAAATTTTGGAAAAAGTGGAAAAACTTGAATATTAGAAAGATGTTCATGTAATTTGAACATTTGGGGCTCTATTTTCGTGAACCTGGTGGTGAGGCGCAGTTAGAGAGCGTGACAATCCTGGCCAATCACATTTACTACTTTAATCCTCTCTGTATGTGCGCTGGAGGTTTCGAGTTTCCACATCACACTTGTGTAAGTTGTATACAGGACCAGGACTGGCTCCAAACTAGTTGTGATGTCACAAATTAAACTGTGATTTAAGGTGAGCTCAGAGAAACTTTCCTCTTCCAGCAGATGAATGTGAAAACAAACTCATATAGCACATGCATCATTCTGCAGTGAAGCTTTAAAACATCAGAGTCAAGTAAAAGGAAACAAAACACATTTTTTAGAGGAGGGGAACTGTAAAAATGTGGTCTAGTGGTTTGCATTTTGTTTTTCTCTTTTTGAAAAAAAATTCTTTTGAAAAAGATTTGACACTTTTACATGATGAAAATATAATTGATTTCCGTATAAGAAAGGGAAATGTCACAGGACACATCTACTGAGCCATTAACTTGCTCCAAGAAGAGCGCATTCCTGCTGCCAGGATTGCAGAGCGCCTCTGCATTGGCAATAGTCTCCAAAATACCAAACCGACTCAGACGAAGGAATAGCCTCAGTGCATCCCAGGAAAATGCCACCTCGCCACACCTAGCTGCACGCCAGCACCAGAATAGAGCCCTTATTCATCTTTATTTCATCCCCTCTCAGTGCCTGAGCAGCAGCGAATCATTGCAGCATCCTGGACATGCAGCATAATGTAAAGTCAGACTACACCGGCTCTGACTGTGTATTAGGATGCTGCTGCCTGTCCTCATACAGTGGTTTTGATATAGCCGAATACAGTACAGATGTGTGTTGAGTCCAAGTCTTCTAGAAGAAAGAGAAGAATAGACCAGATCATGAGAGTGGGAGACAAAAGCTGTTTTATATTCTTTCTTAAATCTTTTTTGGTCTGCAGCCACTGAGGACACAAAATCAAGCCTTGAATGTATAAAAAAAAGCATGACAATATTAGGCAACACAAAAACCTGCACGCCTACACTGATTCAGTTTTAAGGTGCTGGAAAGGAATCTGTGTTTACTGGCAGGAGCTACAATTTAGTCAGTCTAGACAAAGACATCTAAAGAAGACCAGAATAACTGCCTGGGCCAAACTTCCTGTCGAGAGTGAGACTCTAACCTGGAAACCAAATCTAATTTCTACACAGTAACAGCCTGAGTTATTATTTCATGGCCAACTTTACTCAATTCGAGGATGTCTTGTATGACAAAAAACCACTTGTCGCTTTAAGCCTCTCCCTCTCATCACCCAGATCTGCTCTGCTCTCATGTCAGTGCTCAGTAACACACATTGAAATCACAAACACATGCACACGATGTCAAAAAGGCTCCAAATTAAACGTTAAATGTGAGCAGGTGGTTCCGTGTGTGTGTGTGTGTGTGTGTGTGTGTGTACACTAAGAACAGGTATTATTTTGGGCCTTTACTATGAATGTGATTTATCAAATGAGAGATGATCATGTGTGAGTCTGTCACACTGGGTTATTTGAGTGAATTAGTGGCAACATTCATCACCTGTGCAACCCTGACTCTTAAAAATGTTTTATTATTTAACCATGGCCACAGTTGTTCCCTAACTTTAACCTTGAAGGATAATTTCACGTATGTATAAAACAATACTTACACCCCCGTATGTACATTGATTACTGTAATCACTCCTCCTGTCCGTCCTGGCC
>NTHP01000333.1:546544-572237 GCA_003416845.1 Oplegnathus fasciatus
ACTCATTATGCAGCAGAATAACCTCTGTCAGAGGTATGTTATTATATGTAATGTTATTGGATCATTGATATCGAGTACATGTTTTAACTTCTTTGTTTACGGTTTGGTAGTAACAGTGCATCATATTTTAAGAAATTATTTGTATGTAAAATCTAGTAACTAGCAACAAGTAACTAGCCATCCGATAAATGTAGTGCAGTAAAAGTATAAAGTCGCAGAAAATGGATACACTCAAGTAAAGTACAAGTACCTCAAAATTAAGTACAGTAAGTAAATGTACTTACAGCAATAACCAATAACTTTCACTGTACATATGGACATGTGAGTGTNACTAGTTACTATTAGTACTTTTGATCATATCACATGACTTTTGCCCCGTTGTCATGGAATTGCAGATATTTCTGAGCCCTTTATGGATTTCCTGCCCATGTTGCAGGTACAATATAAAAGTTAACGGAATAGTTCGACATTTTGAGTAACTATACTGTACTATACTTTTTTGCCACTTTCAGGTCCCTCATCTCAGCAAAATGTTGAGCTACTCCTTTAATCTCTACCCCAAAGCTTATTTTGCATATTTAGATTTGCTAAAATTGAATATATTTTGTCAGAGAAATGGTTGCCTCGGGAGAATGTGTACATATGTGTATATTTCTCATTTTTACTGATATAACAAAAAGCTCTTTACCCCATTGAAGCCCAGTATGACAGAGCTCTACAGCAGGCACAGTGCTAATAGTGAGCAGAGAAACTGGGACATTCAACATCTCTGGCCTTCTATTTCACTTCATAACACCTACATGTGTCAGATGTTAGAGGAAACTTTTTTTAATGACTGGAAATACCATTTTGAACGATTGAGAAGTAGCAAATGTATTCAATAGTTATGTCCCTGCAAAGAATATTCAGCTAGTGTGTCCGCTGTTACAGACATTATTACTGTCACACTAGAAAAACCCAGATCTTGCTTGTTAACTTAAGGCCAGGTCATTAACTTTCTGTATGGCTACTAATAATGCTAATGTGTGTGTTTTATTTAGGGTTAATTAAAAAGTGTCATTTAACGGGAGGTGATTGGTGACAGGAGCGTAACAATGAGGTGAAATGAACAGAGTGTTAATATCCCAGTATCTCTGCACTGTGAGGGGAGCTTCATTGGTAGAGGCAGCTCCATTCGCCATGCTCAGTGAGAGTATTGTGTATCATGGTCAGGGGAAATGTAAAATTAATATCAGTCACAGTTTAAGGCTCAAATAAATAAAACAAGGAGTCGAATATGATCATGATATACAATACTAAATTAATAACGTGTTTGAAGAGGAACTTTCTAGACGCAGTGAGAGATCACATGACAGCGTTGAAACGATCTGGGGCTTCATTTTCATCAAAGTTTAGAATTCATCATCTAAAATTCATCTAGAATAAGTCATTTGTATAGGTTTTATATATTATACACTAAAAATATATACTTTTGTTCATAGAAAATGTGTGACTTCTATAGATCTGATTTAGATTTTCTTTTTTAAAATGACTCGTAATGTGGACTTCAGTTAGTGACTTATTTGATAACTTTAATTAAGTCCCAGATCGGTTTCTTAATCAGTAGAAAATCTGATTTTCCTCCCTTAAAGCAACCCTTGATATGTTGCCTGGCTAGAGAAATTAACAAGCATGATATAATACATTTCTTTTTTGGTATAAAGTCATAATATCTTTGTCTTTTTCTGATCTGCCTCTCTACTTTGTGTGTTTGTGAACATGTATTGGCTGTTGGCTTCCTGTGTGTATGTGTGTGTGGGTGGGTGTCCAGGACTACCTAACAGACTTGCAGGCGTTGCTGCGTTCAGTGTCAGAGACGGACTTCAAGCTGAATTCTCCTGAATACTGGCCTGCAGCGTATTATAACCTGCCACAGCAAGAGCACTGCCTGAAGGTCAGCACCGCTTTAGTGTTTCTGTCTGAAAGCCACAGACAATATTTCTAAGAAAATAATCTCATGAGCAATCAACCATCAGGTGATTTACAGAGGGGTTGATGTTATGTAATGAAATATATACAAATGATACCCATGTGGCTTTTTTGATATTTTGTTTAGATATCCCCACTTTTCCTGTTATAACAAGATATTTTTAGTGTTATGATGACATATTTGTCTTGTTATTAGTGCATACCAAATCATTCTGTTTTAACATATCAATGTCATCTTGTTATATCACAAATATTTCTCATTATTACACACAATTAACATAAGTCATTAAAACAGGAAATGTCTCTATAACAACACTTATCTCAATGAAACAGGAAACATTTGTCCTCATAACATACACGTTCATATGTTGCTATAACAAGACTTCCATTGTGTTGTTAAAATTAGAAAAAGGTACCATTCAGTACCTACAGAGACACTGTAGCTTACATCAGCTAGTGATTAAGTTTCATTTCATGCTTGAAATGAGAGAAACTCATCACCTAGCCATCCATCAAGTAGTATGAGAGAGAGGCTGTGAACTGAATGCACATTTAAAGGTATTGTTTTAGGAAATACACTTATTTGTTTTCTAGCAGAGAGTTAGGTGAGAAGATTGACATCAATCTAATGTCTGTCCATTTAATATGAAGCAGGAGATGGTTAGCTTAGCATAAAGACTGTAAGCAGAGGGAAACAGCTAGCCTGGCTTTGTTCAAAGGTAACAAAATCCATCTACCAGCATCTCTAAAGCTCACAAATTAACATTGTATGTCTTCTTTGTTTAGTCCATCTAAAAGCCAACATGTAAAAAAACAACAAGTTGTGGTTTTACGGGGGTTTCTGTGCCAGACTATTTCTTGGCCAGGTGCAGTGACTTCCTGGAGTCTCTACTGGTTTCGTGGCAACCTCCATCAAGTCACTGTTCCCGGCCAAGAAATAGCCTGGCACGGGTGGATTTTGTTACTGTACCTTTGGACGGAGCCAGGCTAGCTGTTTCCACCTGTTCCCAGTCTTTATGCTAAGCTAAGCTAACCTGCTGCTGGCTGTAACTCTGTATTGAATGGACAAATGTGAGAGTGGAATCTGTCTTCTCATCAACTCTTGGCAAGACAGCAAATAAGTTTATTCCCAAAATGTTGAACTATTCCTTTAAGTACATCATCATTCCTTTGTTTAATGAGATACTTCAATTTTTTTAAATAATAATGAGAATGTTTCGTAATATTTCAAGATAATGTGATTTGTTGTTATAACAAGAAAAGTTTCTTGTAAACGCAGAATAATTTGATATCTAGTAACAAAAAGAAAATGTTCTTGTTGCTAGAAGAAACTGACTAAATGTTTTTGTTATGTTGACAGCAACATGCTTCCGTACAAAAACAGGCAAAACATCCCATGTAAATATCTATGAGTAAAGATGGAAAAAATAGAAAAGTTGCATGATAATTATTTTTTGCACACTGAGCAGTCCAGTCACAATCACTTTAAGAGAGTGTCCTCCTGAATCACGTCCTTCTATGTGTCCTCCACCCCAACCATAACCTCCGCACACACAGGAGGTGAAGGGGGGCATCGACAAGCTGCGAGGTCCAGTGGAGGGAGCGTTGGCCCGCAGAGAGGAGATGGTGTCTGGGGCTCGGCCTCTGGAGGGCAGGAGGATCCAGGAGACCGCCACCCTTCTCAGTACCAACTGGGACAAACTGAACAAGCTCTACCAGGACAGACTGAAGTAAGGAAGGGGGTGGAGGGAGAAAAAATGCTTCCAGATTTATAGATACATAGAAAAATGTATGTGATTGCATGAATATTGGCTCATTTGAATGGAAATCTGCGTGTGTGCACATGAAGGCGCTGGCAGGATTGCAACTCCAAGTGGCAGAAGTTTGTTTCGGATCAGAAAGCGATGGAGGAGTGGCTGAACGACGCTGAGAGCACTTTGAAACTGGTCGACAGTGAGCCAGCAGCACACAGACAGCACCTCAGGGTAACACACACACACACACACACACACACACACACACAACCAAGGACGCAAGCATTTCTGTGCAAATACATAGACAGGTTTGCACACACATGGCTGATTGTACCCAGAAAGCTGCTGAGTGTATTCCAGTTGTGGATGAGTCATACTTCATCTCCAGTGTCCACTAACGCTGCTGAAGTGCCCTCGAGCAAGACACATAAGTCCTAACTGCTCCCGTCAGCACTTTCATCTTTCTTTTTCTTAGTTTTCTGCCCAAAACTGATGCTACTTGGCATTACATAAAAAGACAAATTCTCTGTCTCAGTACGATGAAGCAGCACATGACATGACATATTATGGCCCAACATGTCATATCAAGACTTGATCTGGCATCAACATGTGTCATCATAATTAATTTATGGTCTATTTGTTGTGAAACACCACATTATCATCCCCTGATTAAATAATTAGTTAAATATATATCAGTTAAATATATCCCAGACAAATTAGTTGCAGCCCTAGTGCCTTTATACTTTGAGATAATCCCAGAAACAACTTAGTACACCTAACAAATCAAGTCTTGAGTGTTATCTGTATCTATAAGGGTTTAAGTGCACAGGACACTGAACACTGCTGGGAGCATCTAAGTCCCAGTCCCGGATCAGAGACCCTTGGATCAGGTGTGAGGCCTCTAGTCTCAGGTCTCTAGTCCTGGTTGTGGAACACGAGCAAAGAACATCTCTCTGCAGGTACACAGAATCAGTCTATTATCTTACTTAAAACAGGCCTTTAATAACGCACTCTAGCACCCACAAGCTAAAGTCCCTCTAGTAAGATCCAATTAGATCTTGAGTTATCAAAACAATAATAATTATCAATTCAGGGTAATTAGGAGTTAGTTATGTGATTTTTCGTTATTAATTGTCTAATAAATACTATACAGCTGTGTTAACTTCTACACCTTTACCAGAGGAAGACCATCTGGAGCGTCAGTCATGTCCAAATAGAATAAAAGTTGTCACAGCCGACCTGGGATCAGCAGATCAACAGCCTCTTTACACAATGTGTATTGTATAAACACATAAAAATAGTGCGATGAGTGTGCCCACGTGTAAAAGTCCAACAAGTACAATTTACTCAAAAGAAGTTACTTAATTTCATGTAACGGCGTAAATGTCACTCACCTCTGATGAGAGGACATAATGAAAAATGTCATGTCAAGCGTTTTTTTGATATTACATGACATAATAATACATAAAACAGCATGCCAAAAAATGACATGACATTCCAGACACTACGTAACATCACAACATGACATAACATTTCAGTGTGTAGTCAATAGCACACACACATGCTGGCACACAGATGGCAGTTGTCAAGAGGAAAAGGCAGTGAGTGTCTGACAGTGCAGTCAGCCTCGATACAAACAGAACACTTTCCTTTTTTAGGCCTTATGTAACAATATTATGTCATCAATTTTGACATTTCAATGTTACATCAACCCCGAAAAACTGATATTGAAGGATTATGAAAAGCAATTTACTATAAGCGTAGAACAATGGGCTTTAACATCAACAAAGATTTAGATTATTAATGTATGAGGAGTCATTTTCACAGAGGAGAAAGGTATCAAGGGTTGTTTTCACAGATGTGTCACTGAGTTGACTTTTAGTTTCAGTTTCTGTGGTTAAACTGATGCACTCAACCTTGCATATGAAGTATTGTTATGTGTGTGTGTGTGTGTGTGTGTGTGTGTGTGTGTGTGTGTGTGTGTTTGCATCATCAGACATGCCCAGTCCACTTTGGGCTGCTGTGATCAGCTCTCAATGTCCACCTGCACAGACAGGGATGCAGTGTCCAAGTGCCACTCAAGTGCCAACCTGTGTGTGTGTGTGTGTGTGTGTGTGTGTGTGTGCGTGTGTGAAAGAGAAAGTGTTTGTTATAGAGACCATCTGGTACCTCAAATCACAAGCTGCCACCTGAACCGCACCCAATCCTGAGCCCCCAGTGAACAAACACATACAGAGACATATTGAATGAATTGGTATTGATACACTCGTGGGAACAATGTCGGTCGCTTCACATAAAAAAAAACATTATTTCCCTACTTACTCTCAGTCCTCAAAGCATTTAAAGGCATAGTTTGACGTTTTGGGAAATACGCTTATTCGCTTTCTTGCCTAGAGTTAGATGAGAAGATCGACAGCGTAGCTTAACCACTGGCCAGCTAAAGAAAAAGCTCCAGCATGTAACTCCCTGTAAAACCACAAATTGTTGTTTTAACTTTCCTGTTTGTATAGGTGTTTCACAATCAAGATTTAATGGGTTAATTATTTTTTTACCTTTGGACAGAGCCAGGCTAGCTGTTTCCAGTCTGTATGCTAAGCTAAGCTAACCGTCCCCTGGTCCGATTCCTCAGGTCTACAGACCTCACTGTGGACAGTTTTCATTGGCAATATTTTCTACCACTATGAAATTGAATCCCTTATTTTTTTTTACCTTAAAATTCCATTAATTTACCTTCAAATAATGATGTAATTAAAGTATTTTAAATTAGATTTTATCCATTAATTATTGGATACAAATATAAATGAATTGTATGTATTTTTAATGGATTATCTGCACAGTTTAAGGGCCTTTTCAAGCCACAAAAAACCCTTAAAATTTACCAAATGACATGTAAGCCATCCCTTAATTTATATCATAAAAGAGCCTTAATTTTTCAATTAAAGTGAAAATCCCAGCACGCTATTTGGTAAGGGGTTTATACCCCGTAAAAAAAATCCTTAAACCATGCACATAATCCGTTAAAAACCCTAAAGTTGGGATGAACCTGATCCTAATTGAATAAATCCACAAATTAAGGACCTGTAATGTTATTTTGTAAATTTCACTGGGTCGTACCCTTCAAAAACATGTCATGCCATGCAGAAAACGCCCCAAAAAACCCTTAATATCCATGAATCTTTAGCCAAAAACATTAATCATCATTACTTTGGACGTGAAAATATTTCAGACCCCTAATGTAAACCAAATTCTCAAACTTAATAAAACCTTAAACTGATTAATGAATCTGTCAAATTGTTAAATATTTCAAATTAAGGTGTAAATTAAGGGGAAAGTAAAAATTCTGCTTAATTACTTAATTAAGGGGTTGAAGGTTTTTAAGAGGTTTAGTCTGTGCCTTTTCAATTTAATGGACAAATGAAGTGATCTCTGGCTACCATACCAAACACCTTGATTTAGATGAAGGTGTTTAGGGGTAAATAATTGAGGGTATTTTAAGAGATTGTTTCATAGTGTACCAAAGGCATTAAATACATTCCACTTTGAGGTATGTTTGACTGTCTTTTCTTCACCTTAACCCATAAACCTTAAATCTTAAATTCAAAGTCTTAACCTTAGAATAAATATTTAAACTTGTGAGGACCAAATTGTCTGTCTCCACAATGCAGGTGAGTCCCACCGTGTCAACACACAAACCAAACAATGAAAAAGCTTATCACCCACCGTTTGTCTGTGTGTGTGTGTGTATGCAGGACTTGACGGAGGCCATACCTCTCCAGGAAGTGGTGTTGGGCAGAGTGAACTCTGCAGGAGAGGACATCAGCCAGTTGAGCACACCAGACGATGCCTCGCGGCTCCGAACGCAGCTCAAATTACTCAACACTCGCTGGGCTAACGTCTGCCAGCAGCTCAACGAGCGCAAGAGGAGGTGTGTGTGTGTGTGTTACTTTCAAATGTCCCTGAAAGTGTATTTTTATCAAATACTGTTCTTTTAATTTGTCTATGCAGAACATGGATAAAAATATGTCTCCAATACATCAAATACATCAGTTGTTTAGCTCCCTGGCTGAAAGTGAGACCCACTCTGCCCCTGTTGTGTGCCTAATCCAACTGATCCATCAGGACTTTCCTCCATAAGGGCATTCCTGTCTCTAGAACATGTCTCACCCTCCTCTCCTCTTTCTCTCTTGATGCCGCCCTCCACTCCTGCAGGTCTGCAGAGGCGCGTACGGCGGCTGCAGATCTCCAGGAGGACATGGGCTCGATGCTGGGCTGGCTGGACAAAGCGGAGGGCGTCCTGGCCATCCCTCTGCAGCCTGCAGAGCCACAGCACATCAGAGACACTCTGGTCAAAGTCCAGGTACCATCAAGACACAATACAGCAGTTACAATGAGCCACTGAGCTGTGTGTGTGTGTGTGTGTGTGTTTGTGCACCTGTATGTGTGTGTGTTGATCTGTAATTTAATTTAGCTGCTATCATAGTGTAAATGAGATACAGTTCTTTATTATTACACTCTGCTCTGAAAAAAACATTTGCATGTGCTAACGTGTTTATCTTTAATTTGATTGAGAGGGTATTATGGTTTCCAATGAGATGATATAATGTTTCAGTCTGAAATTGAACCTTGAAAATACTTTATTGCCAGTGTGTGTGTATTTGTTTGTGTGTGTTTGTGTGAACTTACATAATTTGATTGTGCCCTACATTCAGCTGCTTCTTATTAAATTCAGCCTGTATGACTTGCGTGTGTGTGTGTTTGTGTCAGGCACGTGTGGAGGAGCTTCCTGCCAAGAAGGCGGCGGTGGAGGATCTGAACTCCAGACAGAAACAGATAACACTTCCTGCTGACAGACAGAAAGACATCAGGATCATCAACACTCGCTGGGCTCAGGTCAGCAGCTACCACTGTGATTACTACAGCTAGCAGCACGCCAGCGTTTTGTAAACAGACAGTCATCTTCACTCGTCAGAACAAAGCTGCACCCGGCTATAAAAGCATACCACGTACATCATGATGTTTTGCACTGATAAAGGTAATGAGCAGTCGTGGCTCCAAGTACTGAGGATGCCTGTTTATACACACAGACGTAGTGTGGTTTCTTCTAGCTGGGTGTGCAGAAAGGAGCCAAAATGCTCAAAACTGAGCACTCTACCCTGAGATATAGATATATCCACTAAAGGAGGAAGTATTCAGATCTGTCACTTAAGTAATAGTAGTAATACCACATTGTAAAACAGAAAGAAAGAAAGAAAATATAACTTGAAGCTGCTATAACCACTACCATTTATAAAAATGAGATTGTCTCTTCCGTGTGTGACTGTTAAAGGAGCAGTGTAAAGGATTTAGTGGTGTCTAGCGGTGAGTTTGCAGATTGCAACCAACTGAATACCCCTGCCCACACGCCTCCCTTTCCCATCACCCATCCCCTTCAGGTGCATTCGCGCTAGGCTTGTGCCGATTGGTGATCGGATCGTATATCAACGATTGAAGGGATGATCGACGATTGTTTTTTCCTACACCCATATTAAGGCGATTTAACTAACTTACTATCAGAATTAAGATGTTATAAGAATAATCTCTAGAATCTGCGTCCTCCTGTGCATTTAGAGATGTTTCTGGTGGAGCATCATATCCGCCCGCTGAGCCCCGTTAATCAGCACGAGTGACGAGTGAATTTTAAATCCTTCATTACAAACCAGTTTGCCGTCTCTTCCCTGTGCTCCATAAGAGTAGTTAAAATTATGGATATGATTTGGATTGTGATATTAAAGATAAGATAATAACGTTAAATGGAACATGATACTGTGATATTGTCGCACCAAGCACAGACTTTTAAAAGGGAGCTGTTTGAATAGAGGAGGCATTAGAGCTATTAAATAGATTTTTTTAGCTAACGAAAACACAATGATTCTAATGAAAACATAATTATGAATATTATATTCAATTTCTGCCAATAGATCCCCCTAAAGCCTACACACTGCTCCTTTAAATTCATGTTTATGCAGACGATACTGTTTTATACTGTGTTGGGGATTCTGTCCAATTAGCCATCGGGAAATTACAACTTTCCTTTAATGCACTGCTAGATGCACATATTTATCTTATATGACCACTTAGAGCGGGTATAATCAATAATTTTAACTGATAATGGGTCAAATGACGATGTGTAATTTGAAAGGTGTCTTTCATAGTAACAAAGCCACAGGGAGTTATCTGCAGTTCCCCTCAGCTTTTTAGCGTCTTTTTGCTCTTTTTTTTGTTTTAACTTTAACAAGAATTGCGAGAATTATGCAAGTACATGAACTTCAGCATCAAATATGCTGAACTGCTGCAAGTTCTACATTTAGAAACAATAAGAGATAGAGAGAGTTTTTTTTTTGTTTTTTTTTATTGGCCAAGGTGCAGTCTGAACAGAGTTTTCAGTCTGTGATGGAAGATGTGTGGAGTTTCTGCTGTCCTGATGTCAGTGGGGAGCTCGTTCCACCATTGTGGAGCCAGTTATTTTCTCAGACTTGACAAGAGTGTTATGTACCTGAATAAATCACAGCCTGTCTTCGTCTAGGTGTCCAGGGCTCTGCCTGAGCGTCAGCTGGAGATCGAGGGTCTTCTGAGGGAGCTGGAGAAGCTTCAGGGCCAGCTGGACGACCTGTCAGCCTGGGCGTCCAGCACCAGAGCCAAGCTAGAGCACAGCCCCGAGGAGCCACCACCCAGGGTAGGACACACACACGAGTAGCTTTTACTGCTATTTTCCCATATATACCTTCATTACCATAACATTCAAGTCCAAACTGAAATGAATATTAATGATGTTACATATGCTGCACCATTTTGAAATAGGGAATTTAAAAAATTACATTTTTATACAGTATATTCTACATGTGTTTGTTTCTCCAGCTCATTGAGGAGGTGCAAGTCAAGCAGCCAGAAGTGGAGTTAGTTTTGGAGCGAGCCGATCAACTGTACAAGGACAGTCCTCCCGGCCAAGCAGACAAGGTGAGGAAATCAAACACTGTCAATGATTTGTCAATTTAAGGAACCTCTTGCGGCATATATGCTTTTTCATATGCTGCAGACTGTATGTTGTGGCAGCATCTGATGCCTAGTTTTTATACACACACTGGATCAAATGAAATAAATTCTTCTCTCATTTGCTGAAGCATTGTCTTTTTGATGATGAAAAAGACATTTTCAGTGTTAAATGTGCTTGCCTGCTGTGTTCCTCTGGGGAATAAGACAGATATAACACTTCTCTCTTTAATCTCACGACTAGTTCTGCTTCAAACATTTCAACAAATCCATATTATGTACTTCATTAATGTATGTCGGAGAACATTACGTCGTTTGAAGATCAAAGACACTGAACCATATTTGACTTGAAAAACTTCTACAAAGCTTTCCCTACCTCAGCTATCAAAATAAAAGCCTTTGATTGCATTTGCACTTCTCGATTGTCTGTGAACTCGTTGCTGTCAACATTGACTCTAACCTGGTGTGTTTTTGTGTGTGTGTGTGTGTGTGCGTGGTGGCAGGTGAAGTATGCCAAGCTGAGAGAAGACTGGACTGTGATCCTGGAGCTGGTGCGGCAGCATAAGGAGAGGATGGCTGCTCTGCTAGTAGCCAAAAAAGCCAGTAAGACTTCATATTCTTCAGTGGATAGTATGGATATTTTAGCCAGCCTTCACCTTGATAATGCAACTTTAGAGGATTTAAGAGTTAGGGCTAGAACTGAGGTTAGGTTATCCTCATAAACTCTCAGTATACAAATAAACCTTGAAGTCTCGATACTCAGTTAGAACATGACAGACATAGAAAGAGAGGAAGAGTGCTCAGGTACCAGTCCAAGTCTGTAACTGGACATAAATAAATGGTTTAATCATTGTGTATATGTGTGTGTGTCACAGATGAAAGTCTGACAGGAAGTTCCCAGCCTGAATCTGCGGCGCTGGCTCAGTTCAACAAGTCCTGGGCTGAGCTCACCGATTGGCTGACCATGCTGGATAACATGGTGCAGAACAAGCGTGTGGTGGTGGCTGACCTGGACGACATCAACGACAACATCAGCAGGCTGAAGGTCAGTTCACAGTTCACTAGATTTACAACACAGTAAACACTGAGGCAACTGTTGTGCTCCAATGAAAATACTTTAGTTTAAAAGCTGTGTGTAAAAGAGAGAGTAACCTATGCAGTATGTATTTATGATTCATTTTTACTAAATACAGTGCCAAAGTGCACTAGTTAATGTGTTGATAAACCAATAAATTACAAATATTGATGTATTTTCAGGAGTGTCTGCAGGAGCTGGACCAGCGGCGCCCCCTCCTGGAGAGACAGGTCACGGCAGCCCAGAACCTGAAGAACAAAACCAGCAACCAGGAGACCCGCAATGTCATCACTGAACGCAGTATGTCACACATACACTCACAGACATTTACTGGCATCTTCTCATGTGAAAAATGGTGGGTTTTTTTCAAGACACCAAGCCATCATTTTCCAAATGCTCAAATACAAGATGCTGAACTTGAAATATTGGTTAAAGAGAAGACACTTTTGGAACTACAAGACAGAGATGAGGAAATATTAGTTAAATAGCCTACAAAAAGATCAGTGATTGAATGAGTTATGAAACTCAATGTCTGATTTTGGGAGATTATTTCTACGTTATTTCTGTGAATGGATTTTAAAATGGTCATATAACAGTATTACTGGCTACCTCAGTCATAACATACCAGACTCGAGCTGCTATGAGGCATTAAAAGTCAGGAAAAATACATGTTCAAGCAGGAGGACCCTGAGGGAAACTGAAAGGTAAAACGAGTTAAAAGTACCAGGCTGTTGCTGCTTTTCTTTTGTCTCATTTTCTGCTAAAATGGACAGCTAATGCATCTTTTTAATTTTTAATCTGAAGAATTGAGATGTTGTCCTCTCTATCTCTCTCCCTCTGTGTGTGTGTGTTAGGAAGAAAAGTGCTGCAGATTTTACACCTGCTTTTACATTTCAGACACAGTTTCCTCTGTTTGTATAAATTTCCATTCCTTCCCCCAATATTTTATCCCTGCAAACAGAAGTGCCTTAAAGGATATTCTGTTTTTCTTCTTGTCAACAAGTCCCATGTGCAGAGCCAAACAAACAATGAATGTATCCAAATAATAAAGTATTGTGTGTGTATCAAAGGCTGATATATCTTATTCCTCTGTGCCATAGAGCGCTGTTGCACTGGTTGACATGTTCCTTCATTACCATGAACACACACACTGTAGTTTTGGAGTCAGTCCCACATACACCGTCCTGCTGCTGTAAATACTCACTAGAGCACCAAATGTGGATTAATCCACCACTGAAAATAGTCCCCAGCAAATGCACTATTTCCTCCTGTTTGAAAAACTACAGTGATCAGCTGTTTTAGGAAATTACTGAGGCTTTAAAAATTAAATTATATACTTGTGAGGTGTTTTATTTCTTCAAAAGGAACCAATGGGCTTGGAGCTGAGAAACACGGACAGGGAAGGAAAGTCAGAAAGTACTGAGAGACGGACTAACACATTAGTTTTGGTTTTTTCAGGATTTGTTGACCATTTGAAAACTATAGAATATCACCAGCCTTGTCCTTTGAAATACATATTGCCCACACATGCAATTTTCAGCAATGCCGCTTTTCTATCTTTTCTACTTTCTTTCTTACCTGCGCAAAACCTCTGTGTCTTACCACCAATAGTAGGGCCACAAATCCTCAATAAGTATCCCCCATAGTGTCCTATTATGATTCAAGCCTTTGAGATTTTGAGGTTGTTTTTTTTATAGTTATTATTTAAGCCTCACCATTGGTATAGGTAGTACTTAAAGACAGTATATGTAGAAATAGAAACATTTCAAAGTTTGGGGTCTTCCAGTGGTATTAATCAAAACCGACATGGCAACTAAGGGATGCAGGCTGCATAAAAATCTAACAAAAAACAACAACAGAACAAAGCTGTCCATATCTTGTACATTATCATTATAATTTTTAAAAGACGATGTTTGACAATCTTTCTTTCTGTCATTTTAGTTGACAGGCTTCAGACTCACTGGGAGGACTCTCAGACCAAACTCTCCGATAGGACGAAGCAGCTCCACAACATGCTTCAGGACTCCACCGATTGGCTGGATGCCAAGAAGGGAGCGGATCATCTCGTCAAACGGGCCAGTGAGAGGTTGGAGTCCTGGCAGGAGATCACGTACACGGTGGAAGCAGTGAAGAAACAAAACGCTGAACTAAAGGTTGGGCTGGACATCCACTCACTGACTGCATGAATGTCTCAAAAATGTTGGCACACTCATAACTTAGATGCACGCATCCTTTTTCCTACCTTGCATGTGAGATTTAGAAACAGATGGCTCAAAAATATGATTTTTCGTATTGGGGATGACTCAAAAGACATTTAGATGGTGAGAGTGAATCATCACCTTTTACAATTGCTTCAGTCTGTCAATTTCCTCCTTTTCTCTCCTCTGTCTTTCTTCACTCCCCCTCCCTCCTCAGCTCTTTGTGAAGGAGCTGCAGCAGTGGCAGGGTCAGGTGGACGAAGCAAACTCGCGGGCCAACAAACTGCTGACACTGTACGCCAACGACGACACACACAAGGTCACACAGGTCAATGACAACATGGTGGCCACCTGGACACACATCAGCAAACGGTAACGACACACACACCTACTGTGTATAAACACCATTCTACAACTTGTTTGAACACAAGACTAAATCAAACAGCAACTAATATGATTCCTAAAGAAATAAGGAAGAACAGCTTTAATACTGTCGATCCTGCACTGCTTAAGCAGAGTGTATAGGGATGTTGGACCTGTAACCACATCAAACAATGATGTCACAGGGTCCTGGAGTACACCTGTACATCACTGCAGCAAGGTGAAGGTGGTGGAGGTAATCAGAAACAAGATTTTCAAGGGGTGTTGAGTTGCTCTATAATGGAGTGCCCCACAGTTCTGTGCTTGGCCCACTTTTATTTTCTCTTTACATTTAGGAACATGAGGAACTTTTACTCACTGTTACACAGATGGTGTGGTTTTCTTATTTAAATAAAGGTTTATCAAATAAAAAAAAATCTAATTTTACAGTTTTGAATCAAAATGACACCGAAAATCTAAAAAATCTTAAAATGGAAAAATATATTCCGTCATGTATCTATGTCCCTCCAGTGTTTCAGACAGGGAGGCGGCTCTGGAAGCAGCTCTGAAGCTGCTGCAGCAGTTCTACCTGGACCTGGAGAAGTTCCTCAACTGGCTGACGGAGGCTGAGACGACCTGCAACGTTTTAATAGACGCCACCAACAAGGAGAGACTTCAGGAGCAGCCGGCAGCCAGGAACCTGTTGGCACAGTGGAAGGTAGGACTCTGTTCCCCAGAGTGTGCACAGCTCCACTGACGGTCACACATATTAAGATGTAACAGAATGACCTGTTATTACATTCAACATTGATTTTCATTGCAGCTCTAATTCTTTGTCAAAATGTTTTCAGTGTAAATTGATTAGGTTGAATAGATTAATAGTCCAAACTGAGTCATTTGGAGGTCTGGTGAACTTTACATTCATATTTCTTCTCAGACTGATTTATTACATTAATAATCCAGGTTATTTTTCCATGTTATTCTCATATGTTTTGCCATTATTTATTACATAGAAAGAGCTATTCCGTGCAGAAAAATGTGTTTAACAGTATTTGTTGAGGTTAGCAACAGAGAAAGACTTTGGCGATTAGACTCCATGGACGTTTCATTTAGCGTAGGCCCGTCTGAAGATAGGAAAGAGGACAGGATTCCCCAGAGTCTAGACACTGGTGGTGGTGATGGAGTAAAACCAGCAGGTGGTTGATGGAATCTAAATCTCTCTGGACAATCCTGGAGGTCGTGGTGGTGATGGGGAGGTGGTGGCTTGATCAATTTTGGGTCTGAAAGACAGAATGACAGAATTTCAATGATATTTAAAGAACGGCATCCAAAGACTGATTGAGGAACCTGCACTGAAAAATCACTGGCCAGATGTGGTGATGTCAGAGGTGTGAATGTGGGGACTTGGACAGGGTGGGAAAGCGGAAGTGACCTGTTCAGGAAGCCTATTTATAAGCCCTCTGTTCATATGCGGATTACAATTATTCTAGTTTCACAACTACTGGTTTTACAACTCTTTTATAGCTGTTGCCATCCATCCATGACAGGTTTTATCCCCGATATTATGTAGCTCTTTAATGGAGCAATGCAAGGGATCCATTTTATGTTTGTGGCTGCAGGAATAATGATTTATATGAAACAGAAGAAGAAGAGTTTGAAACTCAAACTTCACCAACAGAAAAAGATGTCTTAGTCCTGCCCACACTGTTTGATTGACAGGCGATCGCAAAGAAGTGCAATGTTTTGTCATATAGGATCTATTAGACATCCAGTAGATTTCCAGCTTTTGACCCAGAGTTTAAGACGCTCTTCCTTGACTCTCTGCCCCGGCTGGTATGACAGGAATGCTGACATGGCAGCATAGAGACACTTCATTGGCCAGTCGCTGCCTGGCAGACAAATGCAAAATCCCCCCACTGCATTGTGGGTGTTGAAGGGAAGGCTCTGTTCTGCGAGAGAACATATTTTGACCCTGGGCCTTCACCCTGCACCCACACACACTTTCTGGTGGAACGGCGTGCACACACACACACAACATGCATGCTGTAAAGGAAACACACACATGCAGCATTTTGGAAATGTTCAGATACACGCTGTTGCAAATCCACGCCGGTGCACACTTCCTTTTCACACACACACACACACACACACAGCTCTGTCAGTACAACAGCAGCACTGTATGCAGAGCTGTGATAGTCTTCTGTGTCCAATTATAATGGCGGACGGCAACGCGGCGTAGCATCCAGAGAGCGCACACACACTCATGGGCTACAACACAGCGCGCAGATAACGCTTAATTGGAAAATGAGCGCACTCATCGTTTTATGCACCCTTTCAAGTTGCCTCTCTCCTCCTCTTCACCCTCTTCTCCCTTTCTCACCCCCTCTGTCTTTCGAACTCGCTCTGACTCACACTCTCCAACTCTGTCTCCCTTTTTTATGGGTAACTAACTCTCCCTCCATCTCTGTATGACTCTCCCTCCCTCCCTCTTCATCTTCACATCTCTCTCTTTGTCACACACACACACACGTTTAAACAGAGAGCACTCTTATGCAGCCACATTGGGAGCTAATTTTGAGGAAATAGAAGAAGCAGAAGATGCTTCTTGTTCTTGTTCTTCTTCTTGACGTCTAGTTTTGGGACTCCAGAGTAAAGTTTCAAGGATGCTGCGCAGGAAGGTCTACCATGTTCAGGTCGGGAAAGAAAATCAAGCGCTACTCTTTTGTAATTGAGCATTTTAATCCTAAATTGAGGCATGTCTTGACAAAAAATTATTTTGAGATATGAAGGTCAAGTTAATTATTGAGTGTGAGTGACGTTATTCAGTTTAAAATACAAACACAAGATGGTGTAATCATCTGTTTAGCGTATGTTTTTTACATTTTGTAGCATATTTAGGTATAAATCCACTATTTCTGTACTAAAAAGTGATATTTTGTTGTTTTTAGACTTATCTTGAATAAATACTTGTCACATTGTGGACAAAAGTGCTCTTTATATAAACTAAAAGTCTAAAAGCAAGCTGATTCTTCTCCTTGTGAGGTCAACTGAAGGGCATGTACAGACATATTTTCACAAAAATGTGATAAAAATGAAGGTGTGAATAAAACGTGAAACCATCAATTTAAAATGAAGACATCAAAGTCTAAGTTCATATGAAGGTGCAAGGCTGGGATTGACACAAAGTGTTCAAAGGGATCAGAGAACATTTAGATCACAGGAAAAACTGTAGGAAACTTTCTAGAACTACATTTATTAAATTAGCCAGTCTAATGTTGCACTCTACCTTCACTGTCTTCACTGCTTTCTATTTGTTCTATTCTTGCCTGTGTCCTATTCTTTGGTGCAATGACCCAATTTTCCCCCCTCAGGTATCATTAAAATTTCATGTCGTCTAATTTATCTTAAAACTTCCGGCGAGTGTAACATTTTTTTACAGGATGTTTTCCCCTTTAAGGGCATTTTGACAGTTTTCATAGCTTTCAACCTTTCAGATGCAGTATAAAGGAAACAATTAAATGCATTTTGATCACTCATGTCATGGGTGATAGTAAAGTTACAAATCTGAGATGGCAGGAGGAGTTAAGACGGAAAGTTTCTGAGACCAAATGTGGGAGTCAGTGTTAGTTCTCAGCTTACCTAGAGTGTCAATGCAGAAATAAATAGTTACTAATACATTAATGTAAAAATACTCCAAGTAAAAGTCCTGCTTATGTCTGTGATAATATTTTTGCTCAATTATGTTTGTTGTAAAGCACTTTGGCACAAAGCGCTCTATAAATAAATTTGACCTTGACCTTAAATGAAAAGTCGTATCAGAAAGTGGTACCGAATTTATTTCAAAATGACATATCATTTCAAAGAAAGTGACAGCAACTTACGTGATGATTGACAACACAAAGTTAAAATAATGTTGTGTACGCCACAGATTCAGCACTGCACTCCTATAAAACAGTCAGACTCAGGATGGACAGTTCAAAAAAGGATCAAAATCAATGCAGCAAAACCAGAGATATCAGATTTTTTCATTCCATGCATGCTTCTTCCTTGCCAAAACCTAGTGCCTTCATTACCCACAATGCAACTCAAGCGTCGACATTTCAGTCAGAGATTCAGGTGTGTTATGTTAATGTAGCCTGGAGCTTCTAGCAATCTTCTGGCAATTGATTCAGTCAAGTAAGACTTGTTATTTTACTTAACTTAAGTAAGTAACTTAGTGGAGAGGCAGTAGTGCTCAGGTAAAATCAAAGGTCTGCCATATTAAAGACATTAGCATTTAATTTGCTTACAGATGCAGCAATAATTGATGTCACATTTCTTCCCGTCTACTTGCTGAACTTTTGGTTTTCTGTTGCGCTATTCCCGAACAGGAAATGTTCATAGAAATCAAGCTTTTCTCTTTACAAAGATTTGCTCGTTAAGTACTTGGTTCTCATCAGCAACATTAAGAGTTTCAGTGATGGATTATCAGTAGTACACAGGTGGGACCACAGCTGTGGAAGTTACCAACTGATTCCAGACTGAATAACACATCTTGACATTTCAGTGCTACAAAAGGTTCCATCCACGATGCATTAAGTCCTGCATTATGGCTCAATCCTGGTGGTTGCTGCTTTTAGAGTAAATCACTCTCTCAGATCCTGATCCCATTACTGAGCACTCGAGCAGTGAAAAAAGTGAATTCCTGAAAGATGGCTGCTATTACCAAGAAAATGAAGTGTGTGCTCCAACAGAATTTACTGCTCTTGCTTTTTTTCCACTGACTCTTACTGTGTGTGTTACCAGGACCTCCAGGCAGAGATTGACAGCCACACAGAGCTGTATCACTCCCTAGATGAGAACGGGCAGAGGATTGTGACCTCGCTGGGGGACTCGGAGGATGCCGCTCTGCTCCAGAGACGTCTGGATAACATGAGCCAGCGCTGGAACGACCTGCGCAATAAGACCCTCAGCATGAGGTGAGGGGGGGCTGTAAAAGCAACCGAAGGGAAATGAACCATGGAGTTCACATAAAGCAAAATAAACAAAAAATGCGTGTGTTTGTGTTTCAAGGGCCCACCTGGACTCGGAGATGGCCCCGTGGAAGAGACTCCACATGTCGCTGCAGGAGCTGCTGAACTGGCTGAGGCTTAAAAGCCAACAGCTGGAGCAGGAGCCGCCTGTAGGGGGCGACGTCCCCACCGTGCAGACGCAGCTGGACACACACCGGGTAGGAGGAAACACACACACTATGTGGGACACAGACAGACACACTGCTTGTCTAAATGTAACATTCTGCGGATTCTGGAGTTGTTTTTTCAGAGCATGTAGATTCACTTTCTGTAAGGGACTGTGCGAAAACTATTTGGCGGGTGGAGTCAGAAAAGGGGAAACTTTATGTATTTTTAGTTTTTGTTGAAGGGAGGGTAGTCACACTTTCTTGGGAGAGCAAGGGAGGGTCTCAGCCAAGATTTATATTTATTTCAGCCTCCCCTTGTGAGATTTAATATTAAACCACACACTTGATTGTTTGTCCTTCCACAGTTAACTAAACTATTACCAAGAAGTGCTCAGAGGTTGCACAGCGTTAAGATCATATGTGTCATCAACAAGCCGAGTCACCCAAGTCAGGCATCATATAATTCCTTTTATTCCACAGAGCTGCTGCCTGTGCCTATTCTGCTGTGATAACTGTTTAGCAGTGGTACTTATTAGCTCCTGGTTCATGAATAGAGAGTGGTTGTTTGGTAAACAGGATGCTCCCATTTTGATGTTTTTGCCATAATTGTAGCAATTACCAACTGAATTTCTAATGAATTTGTTGGCTGTGTGAAAATTATTGTTCCGTTAGCATATTTAAGTTTGAATTGGGGTACACCACCTTAGATTCTTGTACTTAACACATGCACCTTTAGTTGAAAATAAATACCAACTCAACGCTGTTATATTATACTGAGATACTGGGATACCTGCAGTTTTCTTGCAAGTTGAAGGAGGGTCAAAAAAAATATTCATAATACTGAGGACGAAACATAAGTTAAGCCCCCGCCTTACCCCGATAATTTTCATACAGTCCCTAGTAATAAGTATAGCCTACTACTGTTATGAAGCTTATCACAGAAATTAACTGGAATACTTTGGTATTTATCCTTCCTGAAAGTGTAGCTCAGAGTCACAATAAAAGACAACAGTTTTATAAGCCTTCAGCTCAACGCCGGTTCAGTAAGCAACCAATAAAATTAGTCTGTTTGATATTTTCATAATAAAGCAAAAGCAGTCATTTATGTTGGAGGCAGACTTCATGTCTCTCTGACATTATGCAAATCAAAGGCTCAGAATAAATGGAAAGTATAGTCGTACAGGTTAAATGAAAAACCCATTTTATGCACCATTTTATGCAAGAAAAAGCGAGATGATTGGCTCTGCTGATTTGGTCATTTGATGTATAAAACTACAATGATTCTGCCAAATGGTGAGTTCTTGCAGATATGCATTAGGAAAAGGCTTTTAGTCAAAGCCTTTCACAATGAATGTACACATGTTTTGGTGTGAGGGGCCACTCAGATACACGGACACTCGAATCTAACATTATTCATACCCATACCCACACACAGAATACATGCAAACTTTCCGACAACAACACCCTTTTCGACATGCCTTTTATTCCAATTATGCAAAGCACTTGATTGAGCACTTTAACAGAAACATTCACATGTCAGTTACCAGTGGTGACCACTGGTTGTCATGGCAACAACATTACGCTGTTTATGATTGAGCTGTAGTGACCTCACGCTGACGATAGGCTCACACACACACACACAGGTGGCTTTGTACATATTGCATATTGCTGCCACCATTACAAAAAATCCTCAGTTTCGTGTTATAACAAGAACATTTTCTCATTTTAAAGAGATCCTTTTCACATTATAACAAGATACTTTTCATGTTATTATGACATATTTTTCTTCTTATTACTAGATACCAAATTATTTAGTTTTTACAAGAAATTTTTTGGCAAAACATGATAAGTTAGAATGTTTTTATAACAACAAATGCCCATATGTTGTTAAAATAAGACAAAAGTCAATGGAGAGACACTGTAGTCATACAACAAAATGAATCCAGACATATGACAGGATGTTATTATGTATTATCATCACTGTGTGTGGATCTGGTAATAAGCACAAGGCATAATGACATTGGAAAAGGCAATGCACATACAATTCTGCGGCCCAGAGCATGAAATAAAACTTGAACCATGTAAACCAGTCAGTGTGGATGTTTCCTGCTGATGCAAGCTACAGTGTCTCTTTAGGCACTGACTGGATCCTTTTCTTGTTATAAAACAACTTATCGTGCTATAACGAGAGAAGCTATTTTGTTTTAATGACATATGCTGATTTTGTGTAATATCGGGAAAGTTTTGCTGTTATAACAAGAAAAGTTTCTTGTTAAAACAGAATAATTTGTATCTGGAAATAACAAGAAAATATGTCATTATAACATGAAAAATATTTTGTTACACCTTGAAAAGGATGCCATTAAAACAAGAAAAGGTGGCAGAGAAATCTTGGGGAAACATCAATCTTGCACCAGGGAGACTGACAGGTGTGTGAGGAAAACACAGAATATAAGCAATTAAAGCAGATGCAGTGCAAGGGAGAGCCACAATAGGAGCTCTGTGAAGATCAGATCAAAGACTGCTCACTGTGGGATTATAGTTTAAGAAATGTTGCTGTACGGAGATGAGTGTAATTAAGGTCGTGTGTGTGTGTGTTCACAGGGCTTCAGGAGGGACTTGAGGGCTAAAGAGCCAGTTGTGACCAAGGCTCTGGACGATGTGGGGGTCTTTCTGTCTGAGCTGCCCCGAGAAACACCATCACCTGAGCAGAGAGGTAACACACACAAGTTTAAAAAAAATTCTTCATATAGGCACCTCCACTTTTCTTAAAAGGGTTAAGATTGTCCCCCTTAAGCACTTGAGACTTGGATGGATTAAGAATGGAAGCAGCATAAGCTCTTTTGTAGTGTGGTTTTTTTAGGTTAGATTATTATAACAGATACATTTACATTTGAACACACCTTGTACCTGCCATTTAAATGTGGAAACTGGAATGTAAATACAGGCAATAGCTCATTAATTAGTGACATATTCTGCCAGAACAGCGGCGTGATCAGCCCTAACACTTGAAGTCCTACATGAAAGGAAAATATGAAATGAATTTAATAGACCTGTCTCCTGCCAGGACCTAAAGCTCCTTTCCCTCTCGTCTCTGAGTCACGCAGTGAACTCTGGACCCTAGTAACAGCCTGGTAACAACCACACATGGAGGTTAACGCACACACTTTCCTGCAGCACCTTCTGCGCCATGGCAGCAGCCCGGTTACCAGGCTTATAGAAAACAGCTGAACTTTAACTGTGGCCCATTAAACCCATTCAGCTGCCAACTCAAACACACTCGGAGAACTCCAAAAGAAAGGATGAACTCCAGCTGCTAATCACTGCCGCACCGAGGGAAACGAGCACTTAGAAATCTGTCTCTGAGATTAGACCAGAATCTGTAGCGGTTGGGGACGTCTAAAAAGCAGAATTGACACAGTGCTTTTGAGTGTATGACATTTTGCTCGGTTTAAATTTAGCAGGCTTTCCTAAAAGAGAACGTGTGTCTTCATAAACAGCCAGAGTGGTTTGACATATAAGTGAGAAAGTCTCTCAGGAGCCGGTCTTCATTGTCACAGCTACTGCTTGTGTTTTTGGTTGCTTTAGAAGAAATAACAGGCTTTTAAACTCAAATGGACCGCGTCTTAAAATTGCAGCACAGGTGAAGACATTCAGCGCACAATCACAGCAAGACTTTAAACGAATCAATCGAAAGATATGACAAGAGATTGAAAGACGCTGTAGGGCTTTAAAACGATGATGAAAATGGGTCTTTATGAGTCTTCCAGAAATGTCTGTGACAGCGGTCACACGGCAGAAATACAACTGCAGGAGCTCTTCTTCTTTTAAGTGATGAAAGCTATGCAGCAGCAGATGTTTTCTCCTTATTAGGGCTTACCACACAGTTATAGGTGGAATTAAAGTTATTCATTTCATCTACATTTATCCCCTCAAATCTGTGTTTTAGTACAACTGAATGGATTCTTAAGTTTTATTAGAACACACGGATTAATCATAAGTGGCTTAGTAGAGGAAGGATTATGTGTGGAAATTTATTTATTTAAAGCCGATTTTCTCACTCAGCCTTTTGCTACGAGTGATGGACTTCGACATGATGATGCTATTTTCTGCCAAAGTTGGAACAGGTTTGGTTACTTCACATGAGAGATTTCTGTGTTTGTGTTTTTGTCCTTGCTTTTCCCACTGGTTTGAAGTGGCTCAGTTGTAAACAGGTGTCGCACCAATCAGAGTTCCACAACATTTAAATCAAAATGCAATGACAGTTGAGGTTTTTAGCTGAAAACAGCTGATAATCATCTGTGGGTTCACCACTACAAGCAACCCTGTTTCACCTACAAGTAGTCATATGATCCACTGATGATATAATAATATTGATTATCGCCACTTTAAGTAGTAATTTAAGATGGATATGTGCATCTAATTTAGGACAGCTTAGAGTAGAGAAATACGGGTTTTTAGATTTGTGGATTTTGTGACGCAGCCTGTGAGTGTACAGTTTTTACTGTCACCAGATGTTTTTTTCAGGACCTGTTCTTGCTCATAACCTTCAGAGATCAGCCCGGAGGAGCGTGCCCAGAACGTGGGGCGAGTCCTGCGCAAGGATGCAGATGACGTGATGACCAAGTGGGACCGGCTCAATGGCGACTCAGCCGACTGGCAGAGGAGGCTGGAGCTGGCTCTGGATCGGTTGATGGAGCTCCAGGAGGCAGAGGACCTGCTGGACGGACAGCTGAGACAGGCCGAGATGGTGAAGGAGGCGTGGGAACCTGTTGGTGACCTGCTGATCGACTCGCTGCCAGAGCACATCGACAGAGTCAAGGTCAGATTAAGTGATGCCCACTTTAAATTTAGCAGAATAGTTTTTACCCCGTGGTGTATTAACTCTATTTTTTGGAAGATGAAGTGGAAGACATAGAAGAGGTAGCCCACCGTGCAACTATCAACCATTAATATTACACTGGTTGCCATGGTGAAGGCCTCTCACGTTACATTTATCCTACTTAAGCATGTCAGTGTTTTCCATACATGAGCAAGCATTAAACAAGCAGAAAAAGTGGGGTTTACATGATGTATGCGTCTGTTTGTCTCTGTTGAGGTGAGAAACAAGACTGAACCGAGGGCGACTAACAACCTGTCTGTGTTTCCCATCTGTCCTCTCACCACTGTAAACAATGCAGCACAACAAACACCCTGTGTGTGTGTGTGTGTGTGTGTGTGTGTGTGTGTGTGCGTGTGTGTGTGTGTGTGTCTATGTTTGTGTTGCAGGAGTTCCAGGAAGAGATCGCTCCAATTCAGGATGACGTAACGCACATGAACCAGTTGGCGTCCACTTTCGGTCCACCCGACATCCAGCTGTCGCCTAGCAACCTGGAACGCATCGAAGATCTCAACACGCGCTGGAGGTTGCTCCAGGTACACACTTGTGCACACATGAACACACACTTCTTCAGGTGTGGAAACACTGGAAATATACAGATATGTACATATTCTGACAAACATTTATGTCAACAAAGATGCACATAAACTGATACCAGGACTGACACCTCAAACAAATGTACTCAATTATTATAAAATTATGTCAAAAGAGAGTGTGTCTGTGAGCCTGTGAGCATATGAGTGTGTGTATGTGTTTATGTGGAAGCTGTAACAAGGACAAAAAGCACACACACAAACACACACCATGTGTTGGTGATCAGAGGCAGCGCAGGGTGTGCCTCGATCAGTCTCAATAAACCCAGTGGTGGCCATGCTGGAAGTCAGACAGTGATTGTTACCGGGGGTGACAGATAGAGCCAATCAGCTGCCAGAGAGACGCAACTAATGCCGAGGAGACCCGGGTGGAGATGGGCGCCGCGGTGACACCACGGTGACGGGACCAGACGGCCGGTCTCTCTGAAGTTAGCACCTGACCAGATGCTTGCACACACACACACACACACACACACACACACACACACACACACACACACTATTGTGTTGTAGTGAAGGTGAGAACATCAGTGTAGTTGATGTAGACAGAGGGAGAAAGAACAACGAGATTTATGGTTACAGAAGAAACAAAAACTTAAATTGGCCTGTGTTTATCAAACTTCTAGGAATTGCACTTAAGAATGCTAAAAAGAGACGACTTAGGAGTAAAAAAGTTCTTTGA